>JBBYHK010011307.1:40577-57452 GCA_038382065.1 Adansonia grandidieri | reverse complement strand
ATAGGCTTGGTAGGCTTTTAGAGAATGAAGTGGACTTGGTGGAAAATCAAGAAAATGGGCTTGGTAAAGTCATTGGGCTTGTTGAGAAATTATTGGGCTTATTTGCAAAAGTTAAAATTTTTAGGCCTATTACGGAGATTTTACCCAAAATAAAATTAATAAAATTAATAATTTTTTTACAAATATTTCAAGTATTCATTTATATAAGAAAAATTGTTGAGAAGTCTTATGCGCAAGAAAAAAATTAAAATCCAAAACTCGTAAAATTTTATGAAAAAAACTTTTATGGAAGAAATTTGTTACTTTGGCAAAAAATGCAAAACTTATAAAATAAATTAAATTTTCAAAAAATTGATTTAAAATAAATTTAATAAAAATATTTAATGAATTTTAAAAATCTTAAACTCAAAAAATTCTTTCCAAAAAAATTTACGAAGTAGAAAACTTCGTATCTTAAAAACAAAAAAATTCAAAGAAAATGTAAAACTTATAAAATAAATTGAATTTTTAAAAATTATTTAATATAATTTTAATGAAAATATTTTATGAATTTTAAAAATCTTAAATTCAAAAAATTCCTCCTGAAAAAATTTACGGAGTAGAAAACTCCATATCTTGAAAACTAAAATATCCAAAAAAATGCAAAACTCATAAAATAAAATGAATTTTGAAAAACTAATTTGAAGGTGGTTAATTGAAAATATTTAAAGAATTTTAAAGTTTAAAACTCAAGAAAATTCTACCAAAAATTTTGCAGTTAAAGGAAAGCTCGTATTTTGAAACTAAGAAAATTTTAAAGAATACAATGAAAATTATATAAAATGGATTAAATACAACATATTTTCTAGAATATTAATGTCAAAAATAAAAAAAATAAAATTTTGAAATCCGAAATAGATTTAACTAAAACAATTTCACTAGCATAATACTCGCGATACTCTAAAAATTCAAAATTAATTAACAAAATTGACAATTTGACATCTTGTGATAAAAATAGTAATATTTTTTCTTGAATATTTTTTATTTTTTTGGAATGCATATTGGCATGAATACTACACAAGTGTCGGTAAAAATATGCTACGTTTAATTTTTTGAGTTTTATGGAAAAAATATCAAAAAATTTCAGAAAATGAGAAATTTGACTGTGATATCATCTGTAGGAATGATTTTTCAAATTTAGCAAGAAAATATTTAAAAACAAAGTTTTTTTTTTTTGAATATTTGTTCTTTTATCCAAGATCAGTCTTCAAATGGTATTTTTTTCTATCACATGTTAATATGATCATGTATGTGTGATGGAATAAGTTACAAAAATGTGAAAATTCCCCAGCAGAGGTCAACCTCTATTTGAGCGACAATCATATTCGTGGTCTCGGATAACTGAGACTATTGGAAAAAAGACTCAGACAAAAATTGGTGTCTGGCCGTTGCTGAGAATCAGGAAAAGGGCAAAGAACAAATAGGCATAATTTCATCCAGGTCGTTAAGCTTTGAAAAATAAACTAAGCTAAAAATGAACATAAAAACTAATTAACCAAAGGCGAAACCTTAAATTAAAACGATGACTAGGTGAAACCTAAGTTAAAGGGGTTGATTGGGACAAAACTTACAAGTCAAGAAAAGAAAGGTTGACCGAGACAAAAACCCACAAGTCAACAGAGTAGAAAAGTTGACTGGGGTAAAACTTACAAGTCAAGAAATGAATGGGGTTTCATCGAGACGAAATCAACAAGTTAATGAATAAAGGGTTAGCCAAGACAAACTCGACAAGTTAACAGGGATAAAAGGTTGACCAAGACAAAGTCAACAAATAACAGGGAGAAAAGGACTGAGACAAAGCAGACAAGTCAACAAAGGTAAACGGGTTAACTGGGATAAAGCTGACAAGTCAACAAAGGTAAAAGGGTTGACTAGGACAAAATCGATAAGTCAACAAAGATAAAAAGGTTGACTGAGACAAAGCTGACAAGTCAATAGGGATCGAAGGGTTGATTGGGACAAAGCTGACATGTCAATAGGGATAAAATGTTGATTGAGACAAAGCCGACAAGTCAACAGGGATAAAAAGGTTAACTAGGATAAAGTCGATATGTTAACAAGGATAAAAGGTTGATCGGGACAAAGCTGACAAGTCAACAAGGATAAAAGGGTTGACTGAGACAAAGCTGACAAATCAATAGGGATAAAAAGGCTGACTGGGAGAAAGTCAATAAGTCAACAAGGATAAAAGGTTGACTGGGACAAAGCTAACAAGTCAACAAGGATAAAAGCTTGATCAAGATAGAGCTGAGTAGTCAACAGGGATATAAGGTTAATTGAGACAAAGCTGACAAGTTAATGAATAAAAGGTTGATTGGGACAAAGCTGACAAGTCAACACGGAGAAAAAGTTGACCGGGATAAAGTTGATAAGTCAACAAATATTAGGGTTAGTGTAACATTTGAGACTTTATCAATTATCAGGATAAAGGACATACCTGACTTAAATCCTACTCCACCTACTTTACCATAGGATCGCATGAAGAGGCAATAAAAACTCTTTTAAATGCTTCAAATATCACCATCGAAGCTTTAAAAACATTTTAGATGCTTCGAATATCGCCATCAAAGTATTGAAAACATTTTTCTTGACGAAAACATTTGAATGCTTCGAATATCACCATCAAAGCTTCTTTAAAGCCTTCTTCACCTACCTTACCATAGGAACGTGTGGGAAGACAACAAATTTCTTCAGAGAGTCGTTCAATCTCTCCTGAAATGTCATTAAATATCAAATATTAAATTATGTTCATTGATTCAGTTATATAATTTATGCAATTAGATAATTATTTGCTCAAGGCATATTCACAAACTTTTATTAAAATAACAAAAAATATCAATAATTCATCAAAATTTTAGGATTTATGGAATGAGATCACCTTCTCATCTTGACTTAGGAAAAAGTTTACTTAATCAAAATCTATAAAAATTCCAAAATAATTTCAACCATGAATTTTCCAATGTCAAGTACAATGGATGTGCTATCTTCATCATGATGTTAAGGGTTTCTTGTGTTAGATGATCACCATTAGGGATTTCTTTAAATGAGAATAAAAATGAACTTAGAGGCATAAATGGGGTGGCACTACTAAAATTTGTCTTAAAGAAATTGATATGACAAAGTCAAAATTTATCAAGACTAGCTTTAGATAGATGTTCATTTCATAGGAATTCCTTGAAAGGCAAATAATCAAGTTATAACATCCTTGTAATCTTCCAACACAATAGCATTACAAGTGTTAAACTAATGCTAATAAACATAAAGTCTCAAAGGATTGATGTGAAAGGCTTTTGGTAATTAATTTATAAGTTTGGGTATAAATTTCTAAAAGTTCATTTTGAAAGGAATCAGTGTTTAGGCATTTGGCTCAACCTTTTGTTGATGTCATGAAATTTTCATAGGTTTAGGATCACTTCTGAATTAGCATGAAAGGTTCTTTGCCATTGGTGGCTATCTTTGTTGATTTAGGGGCAATTCCTATGCCTTTAAGCTTGCCACATTATATTATTATTAAAGATTAAAAAATCATTCAAAAAGATGAAATTTTAAAGAGCTTCCTAGGAATAGCCTGACAACCAAAATAGCTATGTTTGATCAAAATTGGACTTTGTAGGTACATAACATATGCCATGGTTCAAGATTTAGGAAGAAAAAGATAAATAAGCCCAAATCAAAGTGTTCAAGAGTAATTGAATCAAGGATGACTCTTCTTTAGAAGGAGTTTATTCTGGTATGTCTTTCAAAATGAACAGATCTTTATTTCTTTATGTATATTTGCTTGATTTATTCTTCGTTTCGAAGAAATTTGAAATCTAAACTTTCTTAATTTTTTTGAAAAACCTAAAAGTCAAACTTTCTTTACTTTATTTTTTTTTGAATATTTGAATATTTGAACTTGAAACTTAAACTTTCTTCATTTTTCACTTTGACTATTTAAACTTTAAAGCTCGAATTTTCATCAATCTTTAAAATTTGCCTTATGACAGCTAACTTGGTCTACTTGCAGCTTTAGACTAGAGTTTGCCTCTTTTGATTTCAAAGCTTCACCTCATTTGCCTCCCAGTGTGGAAGGTGATCCTTGATTATGGTTCAACAAAAGAAAATATGTTATTAGGCTAAAAAAGGATTGCAAAGGGAATAATTTTCTATGTTTGAGAAGAGATAGAGAAATAAGGCCATTTTTCATTTAAAACACATCTATTTGAACTGTCAACCATTTTGCTAGGAAAAAGGGTTGTTTTCTTTTGGAAGTCATTTTGAGTTCCTCAACAATATGATGTTGCACTCAATAAAGGCTTAAAGTGTGCCCCTCAATACTATTAGCTTCATAGCCACCAATGGCTAGTTGAGCTTCTAAGAAAGAAAATTATATTGGCTTGGAAAAGATCTCGGATCTCATATCTTATGTATCAAAAATTAGTTTGAAAAGGTTTTGCTCAGACAGAAAAGGAGATTTTGGCTTATGTTTACTCTTATTCTTCCTGAATTAAGGATTTGGAAGAGTGTCATGAAAATTATGGCAAAAGATTATCAAAATAAGGGAAATCTTGAAATTACTATCATTATTTTAACATATGTCAAACTATCGATATCTGAATCTTTTAAGAGCATAACCTATTTGTTCGACCTTCAAGAAATCCATAGAAAAGAACATTTGGGTGTGGAAAGTCTATAGTGGTGAAAGGTCTATAGCTGAATGTTTGAGAGAATTATATATGTAGAAGTGAAGTACCTTTCTAAGAGAGCTTAAACTAATGATGATCACCTACTAAAGAAAAATTTTCCAATATGTTCTCATTATCCTAAATATTGGAAATCATTATGAACAAAATTCATGGTTAGTGGAGTATGCATACTATTTACAAATCAAAATTCATTTCATAATAAATGTACAAAATTTTAAAGTCGAGATAGAAATTGCCTCTAATTGGCATACCATCAAAAGATCAATGACCCTTAGACTAATCAGCCTTAATAGTTGTCCACTCATTCCTAGAATTTCACTGAATTGGCATCCTCAAAGGCTGAACTATAGGTAAGCTAATGGAACTTTAAGATATACATTAAACTCTAAGTCCTCAAAATAAAAAATTCCACAAGATGCATGGTTATTTCCTTTCATCTCAATCATGCTATGAGGACAACCACTATATGACTCTTTACTAAATTCCTTAGTAGAGAAGATGAATCCAAAATCTCATTGCATAGCAAAGAATCATCCAAGTAATCGAAGTTGGAATTTACAGCAGCCTATGATCTCCTACCGATCATGCTAATAATCAAAATTATCTTCACATTGAACATCATGCATTGGTTGATGGAATCCTTAGACAAAAAATGTTGCACCCTAATGCTCGAATTATACCACTTTGGCTAGGGAGTTTTCCAAGTTTTATTAGAATGGCAAAGATCATCTGATTTTGTTGAGGTCACTGAATAATGAAAAGCTAGGGTCGAGTACACTGTTCGAATGGATTTCCTTATTTTCTCAACTTCTTAGGGTCATGTTAGCTATGATAGAATTACTTTCTTGTCTCACATATGCTACCCATCGCCTCTTGGTCAATATGAATGTGTATTATGGGACTAGCTTCCATGTATTGAACACCATAAAGTGGTTGCATTTTAGCTTGCACTTCCCCGGATCCTCGACAAAAGTATTGGTAATACCTTATGACTGTTAGTAAACTGGTTTCCTTATCTTGAGTGATTCCATCGAACATAAAATTTATGCTTGCATTTTCCTTCTTATTGTATGGTATCTTCCATTTAATGATTTGTTATCCTACCTCTAAAAAAAATAAATTAGTTTGCATGAATATGTATGTGTCTTGACAGCATTAATCTCTATTGGCATCCTAATATGATTGTCAATGAATGGAAAAATTACATAAATAAATGAGTAAATGAAAGAACGAATGCATGAATGACTGAATAAAAATCAAGTAAAGGGGGCAGCATTTAATGAAATAGATTGGATGCCAAAGAATTAACAAAGAACCAAATATAAAGATTATTGTAGAGGCAGGAATCCGAAGAATTCGAATAGTGATTCAACAACATTGTTTCATGAACCAAAATTCTCTAACTTATCCATTGATTATGGGCATACATAGCCATATTTACAAGATTCAACAGCAAAGTAACAAAAAGAATTGATCTTGCAAGCACTACATTTTTCTAACTGTGTTAGTGTTTTTAAGGGATTTTTACAAACCCTAATAATTCATTTTTTTCGTTCATTTTCTTAACCCTTATATTTACAAAATTCGGCAAATAGCCTAAAAAATTATCTCTGAAATCATTTCATTGCCTCTGTATTCTAATACTTCCAATAACATGATCTTTTTTTTAATCTCATATAAACCCTCAACCATTTTTATCAGTCTATTGAGAAGATTTTTCGCTCCATGGACTTCATGATCAAAATCTTCTTAGATGAACTCTGACATGCGGACCCTCACCTCTAAATCATCACCCATGTCTTGATCCTTAAAATACAATAAATAAAACGAATTAGCACATTACAAAAATTATGAATGCATGAACATATAAGAATGTGAACTTTGTAGATGCATGAATGAATTTACAAGTTTCCATGGATATGGATATCATACTAAAAATTAAGAAAAATCCTTCATAATATAACAAATTAATGTGAGAAATAAAATGTATCATAATAACATAACATGTATTAATATCAAGAAAATCAAATTATAAGAATAAAGGGTTAAAAGCATTCCCCTATGTGTACCAAATTTGGTATCCTTTAGAGCCGAGTATGGTTCTAACTAGGTGAGTCTCTTACAGTTCATTACATGATGCTCAGATTAAACATCTAAATAGGATCTTGAATTGCTTCCCGAGTCTAGAAAGAACTAACGAGATACTCTTGTCCTTACCCATCGTGGGTCTATGTTGGAAAAGGTTCAATTTAAGCAGGAGTCTCTTCCATGCCCATAATGAGGCTAACACGTCAGGCAGGTGTAGGAATTTACACCTGATAGGCTTTTCACTAGCCCAGACGGAGGCTAACACCTTCAAAGGCAGAGCTATTTTGCCTTCTCCTAAAATAGTGTGTACCTATGCCTTTTCCTCATTCGTGGAAGAGAATCTAATGCATATGCATGTGCACAGTGTGTATAGGGGAACAATTTACCTTTTATGACTTGACATTTTCAAAAATAAAGAACCCCTATCCTAAATTTCCCCAAAAAATAATGCTACAATGGAAACAAAAAGGTTAATGAAGAATATGAAGAATATATAATGAAATTTATAAGTCAAAAATACAATGAAAAAATTTATTTCAAAAATATCGGGAATTATGGTTAAATATTAGTTGAAACCAAATTAATCAAAATTTAGCTAATACGCAATTAATTTTAGGCTTGCTCTAGCTGTTGCCAAGCTATCGTAACGTGGCCCAGATACAAATCCTGACTAAGCCCGAATTAAATGGCCTTCGCTTCTATATTTATTAAATTTATGACTACTTTATATTCCCCAATTTCTATAAGCCATATCATTATTGACACTTTCTTATTTTGGGGACTAGGTGGTCGAGATGAATTGCTCACTCAACTTAGCCCTAAATAGTCATTGCGTAATGACTATTTATTTAGAGTCGCCACCAATCTATTTGGGCTAGGTGAGATTGGTCACCTATCGAAGTTTGTAGTTTGAGGGTTGCAAAACCCTAGAATACTAGTTTTGAGGCCCATGATCATACCAGAGATCATATAAAGGGGTCCAGGAGTCAGTTACAATCACAAGTAAGGATCGGCCCTCTCATGATGCCCGAAAATTTGTACCTTATTAATTACGTGTTAACTAGAATTTTAATTTTTATTCGGTTTCAACATATGATATTTAATTGTAAATTCTTGAAATAATAATTTATAAAATAAATTCACCATTCCATGTTAGGAGGATTGGGTTTTTTAATTTTGGAAGCCAAAGTCTCTTACGAACTCCATCGAAGGACCAGTAGAACACAAAAGCCTTTTATCACTCTCCTTTGTATCTCAACGGAAAACCAAAGGAACACGAAAGGTTTTAAAATTTAAAATGGCTTTCGCACTGCAGTGGAGACCTAAAGGAATGCAAAAGGTTTTATTATTTTTTTTGAAATTTATAAAAATCTCGATCTCCATTTTGAAAAAGATATCTCGATATTGAAATAATCTGTAGAATCTTTTCATATTTTGGGAGAAATTCTACGTATTATTCTAATTTGGAGATATTGCCTTAATTTTGTAAAAAGAAAATTTTATATTTTACGAAAAATATTTATAGAACGTCCTAAGATTCAATAACAATTAATGATGAACCTATTCCTAATGCATACCTTTGACATGAAAGTATCCTAGTTATCACATAGGACTTGGTTCTAATGCAAAATTACCAAAATGCCCTTAGGCATCCTTTCGACGTGAAAATATCCCGACAACTCTAAAAGACATGAAAAGGATTATAACAAGATAAACCTATCCTAAAAGTACATCTTTGGCATAAAAGCATCCCGATGATTGCCTGGGACTTGATTCTAGAGAAATTACCAAAATGCCTCTGAGGTATACCTTCAATGTGAAAGTATCCCCGTGACCTTAAAAGACAGGAAAGGATCATAAAAAGGCGAACCTATCCTATGACTACCTAGGACTCGACTCGAGGGAAATTACCAAAATGCCCTTAGGTGTACCTTCGAATTGAAAATATCTCAATAACCTTAAAGGACATGAAAACGATTATGAAAAGGTGAACCTATCCTAAATGTACATCTTTGGCATAAAAGCATCCTGATGACTACCTAGGACTCAATTCTAGAGAAATTACAAAAATGCCCGTAAGGTGTACCTTTGACATGAAAGTATCTTGGTAACCATAAAATACTCAAAAATGACCATAGAAAGGTGAACCTATACTAAATGCACGTCATTGGCATAAAAACATTCCGATAACTACCAAAGGCTTAACTTGAGGGAAATTACCAAAATGCTTCGGTGTACTTTCAATGTGAAAGTATCTCGGCAATCTTAAAGGACATGAAAAAGATTATAAAAAGGTGAACCTATCCTAAATGTACATCTTTGGCATAAAAGCATCCCGATGACCACCTAAGACTCATCTTAAGAAAAATTACCAAAATGCCCTTTAGTGTGCCTTCGACATGAAAGTATCTCCGCAACCCTAAAGGATAGGAAAAAGATTATAAAATGGTGAACCTATCCTAAATTTACATCTTTGACATAAAACCATCCTAATGACTACCTAGGGCTCAATTATAGAGAAATTACCAAAATACCCGTAGGGTATACCTTTGATGTGAAAGTATCTCGATAACCCTAAATGACATGAAAAGGATTATAAAAAGGTGAACCTATCCTAAACGTACACCTTTAACATAAAAGCATCTTGATGACAACCTAGGACTCGATTATAGAAAAATTACCAAAATGCCCGTAGTGTTTGCCTTTGACGGGAAAGTATCTCGATAACCCTAAAATATTCAAAAACGATCATAGAAAGATGAACCTATACTAAAGCACATCATCGGCATAAAAGCATTCCGATGACTACCAAAGACTCAACTCAAGGGAAATAACCAAAATGCCCTTGGTGTACTTTCAATGTGAAAGTATCTCGACAACCTTAAAGGACATGAAAAAGATTATAAAAAGTAGAACCTATCCTAAATGTACATCTTTGGCATAAAAGCATTAGATTGGCACCTAAGACCCGTCTTGAGGAAAATTACCAAAATGCCCTTGGGTGTACTTTCGATGTTAAAGTATCTCGGCAACCCTAAGAGACATGAAAATGATTATAAAAAGGTGAACCTATCCAAAATGTACGTCTTTGGCATAAAAGCATCCTAATGACAACCTATGAGTCGGCTCGAAGAAAATTACCAAAATGCTCCTAGGGTGTACCTTTGAAGTAAAAATATCTCGGTAACCCTAAAATATTTAAAAATAATCGTAGAAAGGTGAACCTATAGTAAATGCACATCATCGGCATAAAACATCTCAATGACTACCTCGGTGTACCTTCAACGTGAAAGTATCTCAGCAACCTTAAAGGACATGAAAAAGATTATTAAATGGTGAACCTATCCTAAATGTACATCTTTCACATAAAAGCATCCTGATGACCACATAAGACTCGTCTCGAGAAAAATTACCAAAATGCCTTTGGGTGTACCTTTGACATGAAAGCATCTTGGCAACCCTAAAGGACATGAAAAAGATTATAAAACGGTGAACCTATCCTAGATGTACATCTTTGGCATAAAAGCATCCTGAAGTCACCTGGGACTCAATTCTAGGAAAATTACCAAAATGCCTGTGAGTGTGCCTTTGACGTAAAAGTATCTCGATAACCCTAAAATATTCAAAAACCATCAGAGAAAGGTGAACCTATACTAAATGCACATCATCAGCATAAAAGCATCCCGATGACTACCTTAGTGTACATTCAACGTGAAAGTATCTTGGCAACCTTAAAGGACATGAAAAAGATTATTAGCAGGTGAATGTATCCTAAATGTACATCTTTGGCATAAAAGTATCCCGATGACTACATAAGACTCATTTTGAAAAAAATTACCAAAATACCCTTGGGCGTACGTTCGACGTGAAAGTATCTCGACAACCCTCAAGGACATGAAAAAGATTATAAAAAGGTGAACCTATCCTAAATGTACATCCTTGGCATAAAAGCATCCTGATGACAACCTATTACTTGGCTCGAGGAAAATTACCAAAATGCCTTTGGGTGTGCTTTTGATATAAAAGTATCCCGGCAACCCTAAAGGACATAAAAAGGATTACAAAAGGTGAACCTATCCTAAATGTACACCTTTGGCATAAAAGCATCCCGATGACTACCTAGGACTCGATTCTAGAGAAATTACCAAAATGCTCGTGCGGTATACCTTTGACACGAAAGTATCCTAATAACCTTAGAGAACATGAAAAATGTTTTAAAACGATAAACCTATCCTAAATGTACATCTTTAGCATAAAAGCATCCTGATGACTACCTAGGACTCGATTCTAAAGAAATTACCAAAATGCCCATGGGGTTTACTTTTGACGTGAAAGTATCTTGGTAAACCTAAAATATTCAAAAACAATCATAGAAAGGTAAACCTATACTAAATGCTCATCATCGGCATAAAAGTATCCCGATGACTACCTAGGACTCATCTAGAGGGAAATTACCAAAATGCCCTCAATGTACTTTCAACGTGAAAGTATCCCAGCAACCTTAAAAGGACATGAAAAATATTATAAAAGGTGAACCTATCCTAAATATACATCTTTGGCATAAAAGCATCTTGAGACTACCTAAGACTCGACTCAAGGAAATTATTAAAATGCCCTTAGGTGTACCTTCGACATGAAAATATCCCAGCAACCTTAAAGGACATGAAATAGATTATAAAAAGGTGAACCTATCCTAAATGTAAACCTTTGGCATAAAAGCATCTTGATGACAACCTAAGACTTGGCCCAAAAAAATTATGAAAATGCCCTTAGGGTTTACCTTTGGCATAAAAGTATCCTGGCAACCCTAAAGGACCTGAAAAAGATTATAAAAAGGTGAACCTATCCTAAATGTACACTTTTGGCATAAAAGCATCCTGATGACTACCTAGGACTCGATTATAAAGAAATTACCGAAATTCTTGTAGGGTGTACCTTGGACATAAAAATACCCCCTAACCCTGAAGGACATGAAAAAGGTTATAAAATGGTGAACCTATCCAAAATGTACATCTTTGGCTTAAAAGCATCCTGATGACTACCTAAGACCCGATTCTAAAAAAATTACCAAAATGCCCATGGGGTGTACTTTTGACATGAAGGTATCTCAGTAACCCTAAAATATTCAAAAACAATCATAGAAAGGTGAACCTATACTAAATGCACATCATTGGCATGAAAGTATTCTGATGACAACCAAAGACTCAACTCGAGGGAAATTACCAAAATACCTTCGGTGTACCTTCAACATGAAAGTATCTTAGTAACCTCAAAGGACATGGAAAAGATTATATAAAGGTGAACATATCCTAAATGTACATCTTTGGCATAAAAGCATCTTGATGACCACCTAAGACTCGTCTCGAGAAAAATTACCAAAATGCCCTAAGATGTACCTTCAGTGTGAAAGTATCTCGATAACCTTAAAAGACATGAAAAAGATTATAAAAAGGTGAACCTATCCAAAATGTACATCTTTGGCATAAAAGCATCCTAATGAGAACCTTCGACTTAGCTCAAAAAAAATTACCAAAACACCTATGGGATGTACGTTTGATGTGAAAGTATATTGGTAACCCTAAAGGACTTGAAAAGGATTATAAAAAGGTGAACCTAAATGTACACCTTTGGCATAAAAACATCCCAATGACTACCTATGACTCGATTCTAGAGAAATTGCCAAAATGCTCGTAGGGTGTACCTTCGACATGAAAGCATCCTGGTAACCCTAAAGGACATGAAAAAGATTATAAAATGGTGAACCTATCCTAAATGTACATCTTTGGCATAAAACCATCCTGATGACTACCTAGGACTCGATTCCAGAGAAATTACCAAAATGCCTATGGGGTATACCTTTAACATGAAGTATCTCGGTAACCCTAAAATATTCAAAAAAGATCATAGAATGGTGATACTAAATGCACATCATTGGCATAAAAGCATCCCGATGACTACCTAATACTTAATTTGAGGGAAATTACCAAAATACCCCTGGTGTACCTTCAACATTAAAGTATCCCAGCAACCTTAAAAAAGATTATAAAAAGGTGAACCTATCCTAAATGTACATCTTTGGCAAAAAAGCATCCCAATGACCACCTAAGACTTGTCTCAAGAAAAATTACTAAAATGCTTTTGGTTATACCTTTGATGTGAAAATATCACGGTAACCCTAAAAGACATGAAAAAGATTATAAAAGTTAAACCTATCCTAAATGTACATCTTTGGCATAAAAGCATCCTGATGTCAACCTACGACTTGGCTTAAAGAAAATTACTAAAATACCCCTAGTGTGTATCTTCTACATGAAAGTATCTCAGTAACCCTAAAGAACATAAGAAGGATTATAAAAAGGCGAACGTAGCCTAAATGTACATCTTTGGCATAAAAGCATCCTAATGACTACTTAGGACTCGATTCTAGAAAAATTACAAAAATACCCGTGGGGTATACCTTCAACATGAAAGTATCTTGTAACCCTAAAAAACATGAAAAAGATTATAAAAAGATGAACCTATCCTAAATGTACATCTTTGTTATAAAAATATTCCAATGACTATCTAGGACTCGATTTTAGAAAAATTACTAAAATGCTCGTAGGGTGTACTTTCTATATGAAAGTATCTCGATAACCCTAAAAGACATGAAAAATATTATAAAAGGTAAACCTATCCTAAATGTACATCTTTGGCATAAAAGCATCTCGATGACTACCTAGGACTCGATTCTAGAGAAATTACCAAAATGCCTGTGGAGTGTACCTTCAACGTAAAAGTATCCTGGTAAATCTAAAGGACATGAAAAGACAAGTAATGATGATTTTTACTCTAAATGGGTAATTTAGATTACAAAAGTATGAAAATTACTAATGGGTCCCTAAATTTCTCAAAATTAAATATTAGTCCTAAATTGATTAATAATTCTAAAAAATATTTTTTGCCCAAAATACCCTAAATGGGTGATTTAAATTTTAAAGTAACCTAAAATGCAAAAATGCCATTAAGTCCTTAAGTTTTCAAAAATTGCATTTCATATCCTAATGGAGAACCAAAAGAATAGAAAAGGTTTTAATAAATTTAGCGCCCTATTGGAGGACTAATGGAGTGCTAAAAATATCAAAAATAATCTAAGTGGATGATTTCAGCTAGAGATGACCATTTTGACCTAAAAATGGTAAATTTCCCTAATGGACCCTCAACTTTTCTAAAGTTGCAAATTGGTCCCTAAATGATTCAAAATGCATAACACACATCAAAACACATCGAAAATACATGAAAAATTCACCTAAAGACTCTAAGACCATTCGGCCAAGTAACCTATGGCCTCAAAAAAATTATGATATTTGTAACTAAATCCTTAATTTTTTTAAATTGTTAAATGCCCCCAAAATGCCAAAAAATTAAAAATTTCTATTTCTAGTTACTACCTTGTTGACTTAATTGTGTAGATACCTCTAAATAAATTTTAAAAATTTTAAAAAATTATACAATGGTTGTTAAGGGTTTAACTAAACAAGAAACACCCCTAAGTAGCCTAAAATAAATTTCAACCAAGCTAGGAAACATCCATAATGGGTTTGAAAAAAATGGAAAAATTGTGAAACAGCCCTTGGCTATGCTGCTTTGAACCAAAACAGCCCTTAAGTGGCCTAAAATTAAAAAAAAAACATTTAACCTCTAAATTTTCAACTACTTAACAAAATAACCCCTAAAAAATTCACTTTTCATGAAAACTAGACCTAAATGCATGTTAAAATCATCCTGGAATACTACCAAGCTCAACACACAACAAAAATTCTTAAGATGTGAATATTTAAGAGAAATCACAAAGTAGATGTAAAAATGAAAATAAAAAATGCTAAATACAACCATGTCTGATTCATGAAGTCAATCAACATTAAAATTTATTTTAATTCACATGAACATGATTTAAAACATTTAAACTTTGAAAATATAGTTTTAATGAAATTTAAACAACAATAAAAAAGAATGGTCATAGTTCCAAGCTTAGCTTTTAAGCATAAAATATGCCATAGCTTAAGCTTAATCACCTTAATAAGTAAGGATCATGGAACTACCACTAAGAATTCGAGAAGATGAAAATGAAAGTGAATAAAAATAGAAGATGAAATAAACAACATGAATTTTCAAGAAAAAAAAACTATCTTGAAAGCTTTTGAAATAAGTTAAATTCTTTTTTTTTTCTTTTTACTTTCATTTTCTTTTTCTTTTTTTGTTTTTTGGCTCCTAAAACTCCAAAAAAACCTAAGGAAAACATCCTCCCCTATTTATAGAGGGATGATTTTTTTAATCAATTTTTTTAATTTATTCATTTGTAACTTGTTAGGTTGAAAATCATTATTAGTATGTCATAAGCCCATGCTCTTATCATCTTTTCTTACAAGCCACCATCCTATTGTCATGATTATACTAGATTAGGTGACATGATGATAGTGTCATTTTTGTCCAACTTATAAGAATTGGTTAGGAAGAAACTATATTAGTTAAAAAAGTATTTAATTCTAACCAAATTAAGTTTTATGTAACTAAATTAGAAAATTAGAAAATTAATTATGTAAAAATAAAATTACATTATAAATTTACAAATAAACAAAATCTTAGAAGTAAAGAAACAAATGCATTAAGGTGCCTAGAAAGCCTAATTGGAAATTCCATGAAAAAAATGATAACAAATTAAAATTCATGTACTCAACAAAATTCCACATAATAAATCCAATTAAGAATTTAATCATATGAAAATTCCAATTAAAATTCCATAAAAAATAAAGAAAAAATTTGAATCAAAATAATTGATATAAAAATAAAAAATTAAAAAAAAGTTAGTGGACTTTGTTGGAAAATTAGAGATTACAATGGGCTTGGTGGAAAATCAAGAAAATGGGTTGGTTAAGTCATTAGGTTTGTTGAGAAATTACTGGGCTTATTTGCAAAAGTTAAAATTTTTAGGCCCATTAAGGAGATTTTGCTCAAAATAAAATTAATAAAATTAATAAATTTTTTTATAAATATTTCAATTATTCAATTATACAAGAAAAATTTTTACGAAGTCTTATGTGCAAGAAAAAATTAAAATCCAAAACTTGTAAAATTTTACGAAAAAACCTTTATGGAAGAAATTTGTTACTTTGGGAAAAAAATGCAAAACTCATATAAATTAAATTTTTTAAAAACTAATTTAAGATAAATTTAATGAATTTTAAAAATCTTAAACTTGAAAAATTTCTCTCGAAAAAATTTATGGAGTAGAAAACTCCATATCTTGAAAATGAGAAAACTTAAACAAAATGTAAAACTCACAAAATAAATTAAATTTTTAAAAATTAATTTAATATAAATTAAATGAAAATATTTAATTAATTTTAAAAATCTTAAAGCCTAAAAATTCCTCCGAAAAAAATTTATGGAGTAAAAAACTCCGTATCTTGAAAACCAAAAAATTCAAAAAAAATGCAAAACTCATAAAATAAAATAAATTTTGAAAAACTGGTTTAAGGGTGGTTAAGTGAAAATATTTAAAGAATTTTAAAGTTCAAAACTCGGGAAAATTCTTAAAAAAAATTTACAGGTAAAGGAAAGCTCATATTTTGAAACTGGAAAAATTTTAAAGAAAACATTGAAAATTATATAAAATGGATTAAATACAACATATTGTCTAAAATATTAATTATCAAAAATAAAAAATGAAATTTTGAAATCCAAAATAGATTTAACTAAAACAATTTTATAAGCATAATACTCGTGATAATGTAAAAATTCAAAATTAATTAACAAAATTGATAATTTGACATCTTATGGTAAAAACACTAAATATTTTTTTTCTTGAATTTTTTTGATTTTTTTGGAATGCATATTGGCATGAGTACTACATAAGTGTTAGTAAAAATATGCGACGGTCAATTTTTGAGCTTTACGAAAAAATCTCAAAAAATTCATAAAAGTAGGAAATTTAACTGTGATATCATTTGCAAGAATGATTTTCCAAATTTGGCAAGAAAATATTTAAAAATAAAATTTTTCTTTTGAATATTTATCCTTTTAT
>JBBYHK010011307.1:11871-40477 GCA_038382065.1 Adansonia grandidieri | reverse complement strand
CACATGTGCACTTGCATTCTTTCACATGCATATTCATGAACTTCACCATGACACCTAACGTGCATGTATATCATTCCGTGTGCAAGGGCATCTTGATAACAAGTGTAAGCATCACTATTAACTTAAGACATCATATAAGATGGCATTTGTACCTTGGCATGACACCATGGCATACATCACATCTTTTCTCTTGAGAATATCGATAAAATATCTCCAAAAGCCTCTTTTGAGGACTTTTCTCAAAAACTTTCAAACCTTTCTTGAGGATATTTTATTAAAAACTTTCAGAGCCTCCCTTAAGGATATTTTAAAAACCTCCAAAGCTTTTCTTAAAAAACTTTTAGAGCCTTTCTTGAGGATATTTCAGCAAAACTTTCAATACTTCACTTGAGGATATTTCCAAAAAATCTTTAAAGCCTTTCTTGAGGACGTTGCTCATCAAAAACCTTCCAAGCCTTTCTTGAGGATATTACATCAAAATTTCCAAAACTTCTCTTAGGGATATTTTCAAAAAACTTTAAAGCCTCTCTTAAGGACATTTATCAAAAAACCTCAAAAGTCTCTCTTGAAGATATTTCACCCGAAGCCTCTTTTGAGTATATCCCCAGAAGCCTCCTTCGAGGATGTTTCAAGTAAAATAGTGTTTAAACTTTTCTTATGTACCTATCAAGTTTGTCTACATGAAGCTAAACACCAACAGAATCAGTCCATAAAGAGTTAAATGCCTATTGAGTATGTCCATAAAGAGCTAGGCATCAATCAAGTTTGTCTGCAACGAGTCGAGCACCTATTGATTCTGTTTACAAAGAGTTGGTCACCAATTAAGTTAATCTATAAAGAGCTGCACACCTATGAGTTTGTCCACAAAAAGCTAGGCACTAATCGAGTTTGTTCACAATGAGTCGAGCACCATTCAAGTTTGGCCATAAACAGTTGGGCACTAATTGAGTCAGTCATCAAAGAGTTAGATGCCTATCAAGTCTGTTTGCAAAGAGTCAAGCACCTATTAAGTTTGTACACAAATTGCTAGGCACTAATAAATCTGTCCACAAAGAGTTGAACACAAATCGAGTTCATCCATAAAGAATTGGATACCTATCGAGTCAAAGTCCATGTTAGCTAGTGCCTACCTAAGGGGTTGAATCTTAGATATCTTAAAAGCCTAGTATGGAGGTTAAACCCTATAAAAATTCTTTTAGCTTTCATTAGAGTTGTTGGCAATATATAATGGTAAAGCATTAATTAGATGTCATTTTTGCAGGCACTCAAGAAGTATCATCCCGCCTCAAACAAAATGGTGTTTATTTGTCTTTACCCTATTCTTGATACTTAACAATGGCCAAAAAGGGGTAGCTATAGAATTCTATTTTGTCTAGGCCAATTTTTGGCATCTCAAGACTTAATTAAAAGCTAATAGAATAAAATTATAAAAATAAAAAATGAGGATGACTGTTAGGTGCCAGGTAACTGAACAAAATTTTTGTTTAGAGAAGGTTTGAAATGCCTAGGGACCGCATTAAAAAATATAAAAGGGGGCATTAGAGGTCATTGTTGAAGACACCATTAGAGTTATTTAGATGATCATGGATCTGTTTCCTATCATTTTTGACTTAGGTAAGAGGTTCGAATAGTTTAAGGTACATATATGTCACAATTTGCATAAATGAATTGATACAAGGCTTTTATGTCCCCAAAATTCAAAATTTCACTCATTGTATTAATACATATAGGGCTTGTATCGATACATTTATTTAATACATCGATACATTGGCTAAATATATCGATACAAAGCATGGCAGTAGCTAAAATTTGATTTTTGGACAAAACGTATCGATACATAAGTGATTGTATGAATACATATTTCAATGTATCAATGCATTTTGGGTTTTTTTCCTAAATGTATTTATACAATATGCAATGTATCAATACATCTAGGCAAAATTGCCTAATTTATAGCATTTTTCATTTTTCGCACCATTGATCTCAAATTCAATTTGGCCACGTTTTTGGCACCAAAAATCATCAAAATTCATACAAGCATTAGCATTGGCTTATGATTGTTTAACAAATTTTTAAAGCCTAAAATCACTCAAAATGGGACATTTTCATGGATTGCATGATTTGATTAGGGGTATGCTTGGTTTTTTTGCATGTTGCAAACATCCTCAACCCTCCTGCTGCAATATTCTGCTTGCTAGGACCAATGAAAGAAAGACAACTGTTACATTGAAACCCATATAGTGCCACCAAAAAACCAAGAAAAACTCTCTATTTTGTAGCTCTTCAAACAACCTCCCAAAACTTCTCTAAAAACCTTCATTTCCTACTTCTTTTCATCATAAAACCCCTTATATCCTTTATATCATTGAAAAGCTCATCTTCACTAATCTTTTTTGCTTATCTGTAGCAAGTCAAAGAAAGAAAAATGAGCTGAAAACCAAAAGCTCAGAAAAATCATATGAGCCTTAGAATTACAACTTTGGAGTGAATAAGAAAAAAATGAATTTTGCAAGATTTGTTGCTATATTGTTTCACACATTTTCCTTTTTCCTTTATATATACATATTTCATGCATCTTAGTTAACCTTTCCGTGAAAACCATGACTTTCATAAGAGAGCATGCATCTTTGAGCTTGTTTTGATGTTGTATTATGATTGCAATGCTGGATGTTGCTTGGATATTTAAAAATCATATTTTTATTTGCTTATTTCAAAATAGCCACTATTCCATTGATTTTTAACATTCTCCATCATGATTCATGCATAAAACTTGATGATGCCTTGTTAACTTAAGATATTTTGATGTTTCCTTAAGTTTGATGTTGTTTGTTTGAGCTTGATGACATAAAAATCTCATCTTTAATGCTGAGAAAAAAAAAACTTGCTATCACCTATTTAATGCCATGGAAGCATTATTTCACACGTATATAGCACTTTTTATGTTAATATGAGCATCCTATTAATTGTTCATGCATTTCTTTGCATTTCTGCATTTTTAGTGTGACTCACATGACAAAGATTTTGCCTTCTGGTTGTTCCAACATATGTTTTCCTTGAATGCCATGTTTATGTGCTTTACATGATTAAAAATGATTTTTTATATCTTTCTTCGGTGTTTGTTTACTAAAAAATTGATTTTAAAAAAACTCAAGTTAAGTCTATGTGACATCTAAATTTAAAAAAAAATTAATGTTTGCACTAAATTAGTCCTCTAATCTTGGGATAAATTAAGAGTCCATGTTTGGATTCATGGTTAAATAAGGCTAAAAATTTTAGATTCCAAGAAAAAAATAACTTTTCATTTGCCTTAGAGTTTCTAGGCCTTGATCTTAAGTTAACACTCTTCTATGTCATGGTCAATAGGCTATTTCATCATCTCAAACTACTCTAGGATTGTGTAATGAGTTCATGAAGCCCATGTCATCTTTTCTTTGCGATCACAAATCTTTAGATGTCCATGACTCAAGTTTAGTCCTTAAGGAACTCGAAACAACCAAAAAACTTCCTTGTTTTACTCTAGCAACACTATAGCCTAAACTTGAAAAATCATTCTGAGCTTTAAAACATTTTTTAGAAATTTTCACTTAAAATTACATCAAATTACCTTTCCAATGGTGTCTTTTTTGCTCCTAAATCATTCTGGATGAGGGAGTTACAATTTTTCAAACCTACATTGTCTAAAACCCTTAGAGTTAGCTATTTTGGCCCACTATATGATATTTTTAGATTTTTAGAATATTTTGTCAAAACTTTAAGAAATTCCCTTTCTAGAAAGGTATCTTTTACGATTTAACAATTCTAAATGAGCTCAAGGTGATTTTTCAAAATTTGTTACACCATTTCCCCTATATGTGCTACTAGTTCTAAAACAAAAAAATCATTTCCACCTAGAAAGTGATTTTCTAGTATTTTTAGAATATTTTTATATTAATCCTTATTGAGTAGCCTATCAAACAATACCAAATTCACTTTTTAAAGCCCTCGGATGAACCCAGAATAAATTTAGGAAGGGAGACAATGCTATGTTGTTCCATGTTTTTGGAATTAAAATTAACATAATTTCCTTAATCACCTTTATGGAGACATTTGAACATCTCAAAATGCAGTCGAGTGACCTATGGAGTCGTTTAGTACAACGCAAGCCCTTTAGGCTCAGATTAAGGCTAAAACAAAAAGATAATTTCATTCAAATTCTCGGTTTTTATTTTCAAAATACATTTTTTCACCAAAAATATTTCTTTTCTTCATAATATCTAAATTTTCACCAATAGGGATACTTCAAGCCCACTTTTCTGAAGAGATACTCTAACCCTATTTTTTAATGAAAAACCTAAATTTTCTCTTATTTGGACATCCTCGAGCCTTTTAACCAATACATCATTTTAAAAACATTAAAAAGCTTTACTATTGAGGATACTCCAACCTTGCTTTTTGAGGAGATACTTTAACCTTGCTTTTCGCTTCAAATCCAAAATTTTCTCTCTACTGGACATTTGGAGCAATTTTAATCAAAACCTCTTTTTTTCACACTTGAAGTGACCATTAAGTCCAAATGCATCTCAAAATTGTCATCCCAATTATTCCTTAATAATCGAAGACAATTACAAGATACATTTCGACCATCCCTCTTTTTCCATATTTTTGTGTTTATTATTCGTGCAATATTATTATATTCTTTTCTATCTTCCTAACACGTTTCCCATTTGTGGTGTTTATTTTGCATTCATATTTTTAAATTGTTTTCAAAAATTACAAGGAATCTTACGTGTCAGTATCTCACCAGTGCCTGACACAAAATATTCAAATTTTCAGAATCAAATCCAGAGATCATTTTCATCAACCCCACACCTCTAGGGTGTATACATGATTTAAAATTTTTAAAAACAAGATCTATAATTTTCAAAAAAATTCATGCATTTAAAAGGGATTATATGGAAATAACAATAAAGTGGAACTAATTAAACTGAAACAAAAGAAAGATATGGTTAGCAGGTACTGATTTTAAGTGTCGTGGGGTGCTAATACTTCCCCATGCGTAACCAGCTTCCAAACCAATTAACGAATCCTTGGACCTTGTAGACCTCAAAATTGATGTCTTGAGTTTTGTAATTCACTAATATTATTTTCAATATGCATCTGGCCATGCCTAGCCTGAAATGACCGGTGATGACTCTAAGCCTTCAACCACTTTGTGGTGGACAACTGGCACTAGTTGGATAAGCAATTCCTTCGATGATCTTTCCTCTTACTACCAACAACTATGCCTAATCCAAATCATGAACAAAGGTTGACCCAAAGGCAATCCTGACTAATTTTGATTTCTTTTAAGTTAAGCTTGCTATTGTCCAATTGATTTGAGTAGGCATTATGCTCGGGTAGAAGCATGTCGTGATAGTGATCGATCTCACCTACCCAAAATTGTATGGTGGCTACTCTGAGACATGGTCATTTTGTAATGACCATTTAGGGTTAAATCGAGTTAGTGATTCATCTTGACAACTAGGTCCTCAAAAAATAAAAAAATAATGATATAGACATATATAGGAATGAGAGATTCACCTATCTTTAGGTCCAAGAAGTCGAGATTAGCATCCTTGCCATTTTACGACACATAACATTTATAATATCGCATAAAATATATCTATTAATCATGCATACTACTTGGATGATTATGGACTACTATCTAATGTAATTTCCTTACGCCAAAGGAAATTACTTGGTCAATTCCTACGTGATTACATACAAAGTCTGCAAAAGCCTTTTGCAATTTCCTAGGCTTCATAGTGCTTTCACTTGGATTTCCATCTTTGAGTTACAAAATCATTCCAAATGAACCTAATTTTGCACTTATGTAATCTAATTACATTTGTAATAAAGAAACCTCATGTTACATTCAAAGGGAATTAGGTGAGAAAAGAATTTTACAACCTTGGAGAAAAATAGAGATAAGGCAAGGTACGCAGACCCTATTTAAAAAATTTAAACATCCATAAACAATTAACCATACATCCACAATCATATTAGGCCTAGCCCATAATCATCCCATATACCCATAAAAATTTTGAATACATATAAACATGTGTTTTAATTTCAAGTTACCAATTTTTGCTACTTAAATGATTGATCTATATTTAATTTAATTAAGAAAACAATTTTCTTACATGAATATCATTTATTCTAATTATATTAGAATAAATCCTATTTCGAATAAGATTAATTATTTAAATTAAATATATTTTCAATTAATCAAATTAATTGAATTTTGATTTCGTGCTTATTATATCATCCAATTTATATCTTAAACAATTAATGAAAAATATTACAATTGGATAATTAGGTGTTTGACGATATGTAAAAGTTTTAATCAGATTCAACCTCTTAGAAGGGTGTATTATGCAAACCATGCTAATGTTTAGCATTTTTATTTAATTTTAATTTAGTTTTAATTTAATCTAATCATCTCACACTTTATATCTCAAGAAAATTAAAATTGGAAGAGTTTTACTCCAAGTTGGATAGTGGTGGCACAAAAATTGGAGGAATCCTAGTCCAAGTAGGACTCTATCCTATGCATGGCTATCTTGCCTATCCTACTCCAACTTAAACATTATTGTCTTCCTCCCACTAAACCTCTAAAAATACAACAAATTTATAGCAACTCTTTACTACCATTGATGCCATAACAAGATCCAAGAAAGAAGACAAAATGTCACAAGCTTCAAATGCACCTGGTGCACCCTTTTCAGCCCAAAATTGAAACATTTTCAACTCTGATTTTAACCTAATTTTTCCTACAAGTATTATGAAAATTCCATGATCAAGGTGGAAAAAACAAGGAAAAAATCATTGCAATATCTACCTAAAAAATTAATTGCATCAAAACACCAAAACAGAGCCAACCTAAAACCACTCAAAACCAAATTGTCAACTGATGACTCTAATATCAATTTAATTAATAAAATCATATTTTAACTAATTAAAATTCAATAATAAAATGAACTAACTTGATGGAAACTTAAAAATAAAAAAAATCTTTAATTTTTAAATTCAAGAATTGATCAAGATAGCATCAAAATAATAAAATCTTTAATTGGTAACAACTAAAACACAAGATTAATGAAATTAATGCAAGAAGGCTCATGATACCACTTGTAGGAAGCTTGAGGTAGCCAGTAATTAGATTGCAAAAGTTTATAAAAATAATTTATAAGCATGGTAATGGAAGCAAATCAAACAAACTAATTCAAGACTCCCTAAATAGGATCATCTTGCATGATCTTAACTAATCTTTAAGATCAAGAAACCTAAAGAACTATTCAAGATTTAAACATATCTCAATCTTGAGAAGTTTTTTGCAATTCCATGATCCAAGAATATTGACACCGAGCTTGGTTGTCGTAAACCAAAGCTATCCAAGTGTCTAGCCTCTAATAGTTATCCACATAGGTGATCGAAAAACTTTTAAAAAGGAAGAGCCTTTGTTACCAAGAGCTGTGCTAGCAGCTTAGGTTTCAATAAGCCTTCCCTTGCACTTAGAAGACCTTGATTCAATAATCAAAATGAAGAAGAAAACAAATTTTCCTCTTGTTGCAAAGGGGCTAGTGCAATCTTCCATAAAAATTATAGAAGGATGTTGCATAACCCTATTTTGGTCTCCCTTGGATAAATTTTAATATCAAAATTAAGGTTTAAGGGATAGCTAACTATAGAAAATCTTGAGATAGCAAATAATCAGATTACAAAGTTTTATAAACTAATTTATAAACATGGCGATGAAAACATAACAATAAAGATAATCTGAGACCCTTTAAAAAGAATCAACTTGCAAGATCTTGATTAATCTTTTAGATCAAGAACCTAAAGAACTATTCAAGATTCAAACATACCTTAATCTTGAGAAGTTTTCTAGTAATTCCACATAGGTACCTGGGAAACCTTCAATAAAGAAGAGACTTTGTCGCTGGAGTTATGTTAGTAGCTAGAAAACCTTGATTCGATAATCAAAACAAAGAAAAAAAACTAATTTTCCTCTTGTTGCAAAGGAATTGGTGTAATCTTCCACAAAGATTCTAGGAAGATGTCCCCTAACCCTATTTTCGTCTCTCTTAGCCAAATTTACATCTTCCAACCTACTATAAGAGATGACAATCATCGAGTTGTATAGCCTAGGGTTTAAAATTTTAACTTTTGAGATATTATAATTATCCCCTAGCCTATTTGAACTTATTTAAATTGGGCCTAAGTAACTATTACCTGTATTAAACATATAAACAGAGTCTTAATTTAATTTCTACTAATCACCTTTTAGTGTGTGACCAATTAGGCCCCCATCATATTGGCAATAAATATAAAATAGCCTAATAAAGAATATTTATAAACTAAGATTGGCATCTTGTAATGCATCACGCCCACCCAACATGCAAGGAGTGTCATTGTGGCTTTGACAACCCTTTTAGTGTTTAGTATCTCAAAGTAATAAATATCCTTTCATTATACATCTCAAAATTTGCAAGAGCATGGTTCAATATGTCTACATTTAGCTTATTCCGTGTTAGTATGCAACCCTTATGTGTTAACACCATAGTCAATATTGCCTTGGCCAAGACTTTAAGTTAACATAGGCCAGGTACATGTGAGATATGTCCTCTCATATCATTTAGGGTGATGAATCTTCTCTGGACCACTTATTCACCTATTATATGATTCACGCCATACTTAAACCACCTTGCCATAAGCATCCATCTATAGTTGACCCATTTGTGATGGAATCAAAACATTCCTCATATAAGATGACCTAATGTCACAACTCTAAGGATCACTTACACTACTAGCACATGAGAGTATTTCCCTAAACACTTGAGTGAAAGACCAAATGGAACTCTCATAGCGGGCAACGTTCAGTAAACTTGTTACCATAACAAGCATCCATATGATGTCCTTAAGTATCTTTTACTTCAGCTTATGAGATCAGTTACATGCATTATATGCGTGGAGGCTTATATATGTCAGTTTTTGTGCATTGTCATGCCCTTGTCCTAACAATACATGACCAAGAATGATTTTAGAAATACGACTTTGATGCATAGAGATCTCATAATTGTCACTCTTTACAATTCCCTTACAAGGCCAATGTATTTCATGGGCTATATCCACATAAGATATTTATAACAATTATACAATTAAATCTTATGGATAAAAAAAATACCTTTATAACATTAATTATATAAAATGTCTAATTACATGAAATCACTAAATGCTAATGCCTTATGAGCCATAATGATTAGTTTACAGGGCTTACACGAACAGTAACATAGGCCTATATAGCTACGGTTTAAAATTTTAATTTTTGAGAAAATACAATTTTGCCCTTGGCCCATGTGAACTCATTCAAATTGGGCTTATGTAACCATTACTTGTATTAGACATACAAGCCTAGTCTCAATTTAATTTCCATTAATCACCCTTATGCATATATCCCATTAAGCCGCTATCATATTAGCAATAAATACAAAATAGCCCAAATAAAGAATAGTTTATATTTATAGACCAAGATTATTGTCATAACATGTCCCAGATATGAATCCCGCTAGCCTAACTTAAAAAGGTTGGTGTACCCATTGTTCCTATATATGTCTATATATCATCATTTTTTTTTTCTTTGGGGCCATATCATTATTATTTTTTTATTAATTATTTTTTTTGTTTTTAGGGACTGAGTTGTCGAGATGAATTGCTCACACAATTTAACCCTAAATAGTCATTACAAAATGACCATTTATTTTAGAGTCACCATTAATCTATTTTGGTCAGGTGAGTATATTTATAGGATTACGAAACCCGTAAAAATAAACTCTGAGATCTATGATTATACTAGAAATCATATGAAAGGGTTCAGGAGTTAGTTACAATCATAAGTAAGGATCGACCTTCTCATGATGCATGAAAATTGATACCTTATTAATCATGTGTTAACATAAATTTTGATTTTATTCAATTTTAATATTCTACATTTAATTATAATTCTCATATTTAAAAATTAAATTTTAAGAAAAAATTTATTATTTTAAATAAGAAAATCAAGTTTTTAATATTTTTGAAAATCTAAACATCTTTTGCACCCTTCCGGAGAACTGGAAAAACACAAATGTTTTTATTATTCTCTTTCGTACCCCGTTGGAAAGCCAGTGGAATATGAAACGTTTTAAAAATCAAAATATCTTTTGTACCCTACTGGAGAATCGAAGGAACAGAAAAGGTTTTATTTTATGAAATTCAAAAAAATCTTGATTTTCATTTTTTAAAATGGTATCTCATTATTAAAATAATCAGTAGAATTTCTCTCACATGCTGGGAGAAATTCCACCACTATTTTAACATTGGAGACATTGCTTGATTTGCAAAAATTCCAATTTTACAATAAATAATAAAATTTGTTCAAGACTTAATCTCGACTATACGTACAAAATTAGACTCAAAGTACTCAAACATGGTCGATAAGACCTAATGTCCGTTAGAGTACTTTTAACATGAAAGTATCCATATACTCTAAAGGACTTGGTTTTAATACAAAATTACCAAAATACCTTTAAGGTATACCTTCGACATCAAGTTTCTTGGTACCCTAAAAGGATTCGAAAACTTTATAGACAAACGAACCTATTCCTGTTATACACCATCGACATAAAAGTATCCTATGATCACATAGGACTTGGTTCTAATATAAATTATTAAAATATCCCTAAGGCCTACCTTTGATGTAGAAGTGTCCTAGTAAGCCTAAAGGACTAGATATCTCTTTAAAAGATAAACCTATCCTTATTTCGCACCTTTGACATGTAAGTATCCTAGTGATCATAAAGGACTTGGTTCTAAGGCAAGTTACTAAAATGTCCCTAAGGTCTACCTTCAACACAAAAGTATCACAATAACCCCAAAGGACTTGATGACATCATAAACAAATGAACCTGTTCCTACTGTTCACCTTCGATATATAAGTATGTTGGTGATTACATAGGATAAGTTCTAGAGAAAATTATCAAAATACCCTTAGGTGTACCTTCAACCTATAAGTATCCTGGTAACCTAGAGGACTTGAAAATGATATGAAATGATAATTATACCCTCCATGGGTAACTTAGATATCAAGATTGACCTAAAATGTAAAAATTGCTAATAGGTCTCTAATCTTTTCAAAATTTTATTTCGTACCCTTATCAAAAAATGAAAAGAATATGAAAAGTTTTAATAATTTCTACACCCAAAATATCACATTAACCTTAAAATGCAAAGTTTTCTAAATGATCCCTAAAATTTTTTAATTTTGCAAAATAGTCTCTGCATGAAATAAACATCACAAAATAACATAAAACACATTACAAAAATCATAGAAATTATACCAAATTCGACCAAGCAGCAACGGCTTTGGGACGAAAATTTTATAATTTTACAAATAAGTCCAATTTTTTTTAAAATTACAAAAAGACCATAAAATGATGGAAATGCATAAAACATATTTATACATATTAGAATAAAAATGAAAACACATTCAAAAGTTTCCATAAGCAATCGACCAAGCATGGATGGCCTTAGAATTAAAATTTTTCAATTTTACAAATAAATCCTTAAATTTTCTAAAATTACAAAAAGGCCCCAAAATGATTAAAACTATATAAAACATATTTATACATAATAGAATAAGCATGAAATCATTCCTAAAGGTGTTTGGATGATTCGGCCAAGCTTGGATGGCCGTAGAAAAAATTTTACAATTTTTACAATTTAGTCCCTATATTTTCTATAGTTACAAAATAGCCTAAAAATCAAAATATCGTAAAATTTTTAAGCTCACCTTTCCAAGACCTTTAAAATTTTGAAAAAAATTATTTTTTTTGCCCCTGCAAGTTTCAAACACACAATAATAGCCTAAATCATCACAAAACTAAGCATAAAAACATCATAAAAAATCCCTATTAGATTTAGCCAAAGCATGGATGTCACCAAAATAAAGTTTTTGTTCATCATGAAATCTCATAAGAAATATCATAAATATAAAAACAAGCCTTTATCAAGCTTGAATCAACATGAATCAAAATGAATTTCACTAATATTTCAGCATAAATCAACATGAACATGAGATGATGTTAGCTCAAGGTAAAGATTAAACCAAGAGGGGGTGAGTTGGTTCTATAAAAATATTGATCATAAATTTATCTTTTACAAAAATTTAAAATATATTAAAAGAAAAAAGGGGTTAAGGATAAGAAAAACAAACAATTAATATATAGAGGTTTGGTCCTTGAACTCGGAACCTACATCCTTTCTTCTTGGCATTTCCTTGCCAATGTGATTCCCACAATTCACTAATGAAATTGTTACCTTTAAGGCTAAGGTATAACCTTACAACTCTACCTTTTAATGCTTAGATAGAACCTTTTAATCCCCTTAAAAATTTTACCCTAAATTCTTAAGTGTTTTCACTCATATTCACACAAATTCTTAAGTGTTACAAATAATTAGAACCTCTAATAGGTAGGCGTTTGCTGGAATTTAAGTACCAAGTGGATGAAATACAAATAAACTTGAAAGAATATAAATTGGATACAAGAAGAATGAAGAATTTAAAGATTTTGAGCTTCTATTGTTCAATACTTGATTAATCTTGGCATCTCTTGCTTCTTTAGTTGTTAAGAACCTCTATTTATAGCTTGGAATTGATTTATAAATGTTGGGCATTAAATGAGATTGGTGGAGAGCCATTATAACCCTCATAAATGCTTGTTTCCATTCACTCTTGTGCTGTTGTATCGATACAATACCAAGTTTATTGATACAAGAATTAAAAATGTGACTGTTACAGGCTGTTGTATCGATACATTGGCTGAGTATCGATACATTGGCTGAGTATCGATACGACACACTTATATCGAACTTTTAGGGGTTTCAGCTAAACCTTAGTTACTACTAAGAAATGTATCGATACATATAGGTTGAGTATCAATACTCACAGCTTTGTATCGATGCATACTAATTTGTATCAATACATTTTAAGGTTTTAAACATAGTGTCGATACAATGATGCATTGTGTCAATACATCCTTTTAAAATCCTTTGTAAAATGATTTTTCTTACCTTAAAGTTGGCTTAAACATATCGTAAAAATATTCTAAGTATAAATGTATATTTGGAACATATATTTTTGAAAAAGTAGGAAATGATTATTTTTTAAAATATTTTTCAATTTAACATAAGTATTAAGTTGGAAATAGTTGAGTACAAGTTAATTTAGCTTAAGCTATTATTATATCAAAATCAAAATTAATTCAAAGCTAACATTCTCCCCCTTTTTAGTATAACAAAACTTAAGATAAATTTTCTTGTTAATGACTCCCCTTAAATTTTTGAGATTTGTAATGAAAAGCTCCCCCTCAATAAAAGCAATGGTTTTCAAAATTTTTAATTGAGAAAATAGAGTCCTTTAAAGCTACAACAATTTAAATCTACAATATTGCCCATGATTTTCACAAATCAAACTATAGCATGTAAAAGTGTTCAATATCAACATGTTGTTGGGTTCCAACACGATAATATCATCATCATAATCAAGTCCATAATAATATCATTAATAGATGCAAGACATATTTGGCAATGCGAGATATATTTGGCAAATTTATAGCATTTTTCCCCCTTTTTAATATCAAAACACAAGAAAGATCAATTCAAAACAATGGATAAAATACAATCATAGTGTGCATAATCAAAGATAATTCATTAAGAATAAGGCACTAAATATATTCAAGAAAATAATCAAAAAATGTCCAATGGAATAGAAATAATTTGAGAACCATAAAATCCTAAAAATTAAAGAGTGATCCCAAAATGAGCCTACTATGACTAATTATCATTGGTCAGAGGTTCCTCAATGGATAGAGAAGTAAAAGAAGAGTATGAGGAAAGGCTGTCAAAAAGTTATGGAATTGCTCGATCAATGCCTAGTGACTGTGCTCGAGACTAGAAAGACGAGCATCAATAGAATCAAAATGGTGATCCCAAGAATCAAAACATCGTTCCCATGTGTCAAGATAGCCCATGATGGAATCGTGCATAAATTGAAGCTCCACGAGCACAGATGAAAGGTGTCGAGAGCCCGAGTGAAGGAGGCACACCATGCTCTATATTATCACCATCATGATCATCAAGATTAGAAGCAGCTGCTTGCACTTGTGGTGGAGGTGGTTATCGACAAGCCTTGGGAACAAAATCGGCTCCTTGAATGCCAAACCTGACGAGCCCTATGGATATTCGTCCAATATGACAATAGGGAGATACCATAATCCTGAGGTCGCAAGCATCTTGAGTTTCGAGATAGTAGCTCAAGGCCATGCCATGTAGGAGGCTATGACAACCACAAACACAAAGGACAAGGTTGGCGAAGATAAAGTGGCCAAGGTTTGGATGAGTTTTAGTTTGAATCATATGTAACCATCAATAGTCAGATTCACTAATTAAAGTGTGTTTGGTGCTGTAAGGATGAATCACATGAGAAATGATAAGATAAAGTAGGCAATCGATTGGAAGAAGGGGTGGCTTTATTATTTGAAGTATGCAAGGTAGTGAGTGCTGGACCTTTATTGGTTATACCTTCGTTCAAGAAACTAAAAGCAGTTGCAAGGGAAACATGGTTGACTACGAGATCTTATCCCAAAAGATAAGACCAAAATGCAATAACATGGTCATGATCATCAATTACAAGTGAAGCATTAGTAAAGAACACATGAATAAGGCTTTTGTGAATCGAAACATTGAGAGAGAGAAATTTGGTCCATTCAAAGGTATCAAAAGTTTAGAGGTAAGGATAAAAAATGGATTGAAGAAAAAAAAGTTAATAACTCAACATTGTTAGATATGCATATTTACATATACGGTATTAAATCATTCACGAGTCCATGCATTTAAAAAATACAAGTGAAAGAATGATTGATTCTAGGTCAGAGGTGGTTGACAAGCAGAGGAAGTGGAAGCATGGGTGACAGGACCTTGATGATAGACGACTTATTTAGTTTTAAGAGGCATGGTAGTGTGTTAAGGTGGTTGGGGAATTTTATTAAGTAGGTGGTGATAAGATAGAATTACATGGTGGTTTAGATAAACTAAGAATATGATAGATGTTGGTGAAGTGATTGGAGTGATTTGGAAGGAATTAGATGAAGTAAGAGCGGATTCAGATAAGGTTTTACAAGAGTCATATAGGTAGCATAAGGGAGTAGGGCGAGTAGATGAAGCTAGAAGCAGGTGAGGTGCTAAAGAAGGGTTGTTTGAGGAATTTGGTCGAGCGGGTGCTGGGCAAAGGGTTTTGGTGGCAATGTGGTATACTTTTTGGAGTAATTTTGCAACCTATCACAACAATCAAAGTTGGGAAGATTTGAGAATGAAAAAGAACTCAAAAATTTGGAAGAAATTTGCATAAATTTTAAGGGTTTTAAAGAAGAAATGGTTAGGGTTTGAGTGAAGAGACTTTTTAAATTTTTTATGGTTTTGGGTGCTAATGTTACAAAAGGATGAAGATTAGCTGAAGCGTGGTGATTAAGGAGTGATTAGGTTAAGGAAAAGTAAGTGAATAGTTGTTAAAGCTCGATAAAAATAAAGTTAGGCACGTGAAGATAGCTTAAATCAACAGTTTATATTGATACAAACTAGAAAGTATTGATACATTGTATCGATACTTAGAGTAATGTATCAATACAAAGAATGATTATGGGTTTTGTATTAATACCGTGAACTTGGTCTCGAGATTAGAGATGATTCTTGGCTTGTATCGATACAAATTGATAAGTGTATCGATGCTTAAAGTTACGTATTGATACATAGAACAATTCTAGGTTTAGTATCAATACCATGAACTATGTCTTGGGACTGGAAATAGTTTTTGGCTTGTATCGATATGTATAGCTTAGTATGGTGTCATTTCTACTTACATGGTGTCAATTCAAAGCATATTTTTGACCTAATTGCTCATTGAAAAACATTTGCAAATGCAAATTTGAATGAAACATTAATATCAAAATCATTTTGCATGAACAACAAATCAAAATTTAACCACAAAACAAAATCATTCAAGCATCAAAAGGCATAAAATAACACATCATTTGTAAACAAAGAGATATGTAAGGCTAGCTTTTCTAATCAAGTAAGTTAAACATAGTTTAAACTATATTGAGGTAACATATGAGAATCTCATCAAACTTATAAATTTAGGGTGCATTCATTAAACCAAGTTCTCTTCTAATTGTGGAAAACCTATCCTTGTCAAGTGGTTTAGTGAAAATATCAAATAGTTGATGCAATGTATCAACAAAGTCAAGCACTATATCAGCTTTTTTCACACGATCTCTACTGGAGTGATGTCCAATCTCTATATGCTTAGTTCTAAAGTGTTAAATTGGATTTTTGCAAGACAAATAGCACTAATATTATTACTTTTTATGGGAATGTGATCTGTGGTAATTCCAAAATCCCTCATTTATTGTTTTATCCATAAGATTTAGGCATAACAAGTTTTCGTGGATATCAACTCCGCCTTCATTTTGGATAAAGCAACACTATTTTGCTTCTTAGAGAACCATGATATGAGCATATTTTCAAAAAATTGACAAGTACCAAAAGTGCTTTTCCTATCAATTTTACATCCACCAAAATCCACATTAGAATAAGCATGTAAAGAAAGAGATGATTCTTTTAGGTACCATAAGCCTAGATTAAGAGTGTCTTTAACATATCTAAAGATTCTTTTTATGGCACCTAAGTGTGATTCCTTAGGTGAAGATTGATATCTAGCACATAGGCATACACTAAACATTATATTGGGTCTATTTGCGGTAAGATATAGTAATGAGCCTATCATAGACCTATAAAGTTTAGAGTCAACACATTTACCTCCTTCATCCTCTCAAGCTTTGTTGAAGTACTCATAGGCCTGGAACAAGGCTTTGCTTTATCCATTTTGAACCTCTTTAGTAACTCCTTTATATACTTTGCATGATTGATAAAGATGCCATCTTTTGTTTGCTTGACCTGTAGTCCTAAGAAGGATGTTATTTCTCCTATCATGCTCATTTCAAATTCACCTTGCATTAACTTAAAAAATTCTTGAAAAATAGATTTATTAATAGCACTAAAAATAATATCATCAACATAAACTTGAACTACCAACATATCCTTGCCTTTGATTTTTATAAAAAGAGTTTTGTCAACATTGCATCTATCAAAACCTTTTTAATTAAAAATTTTGAAAGCTTTTCATACCATACTCTAGGCGCTTGCTTTAAAACATATAAGGCTTTTAAGAGTTTAAAAACATGATCAGGATAATGAGGATTTCCAAAACTAGGAGGTTGCTTAACATAAACTTCCTTATTAATAAAACCATTTAAAAAAACACTTTTGACATCCATTTGAAACAACTTCAAATTATTAAAACATGCAAAGGCTAATAGTATTCTAACAGCCTCTAGTCTAGCTATGAGGGCATAAGTCTCATCAAAATCAACTCCTTCTTCATGACTATATCCCTTAGCTACTAATCTAGCCTTATTTCTAACTATGGTTCAATGCTAATCAAGTTGTTCCTAAAGACCTATTTAGTAACTATGATGGGATGATTACTAGGTCGTTCCACTAAATTCCAGACTTTACTCCTCTTAAATTGATTTAACTCTTCTTGCATGGCCATGATCCAACTGTCATCTTTCAGAGCCTCATCTAAATTCTTAGGTTCAATTTGTGAAAGAAAAGCTACATAATTGCATGTATTTCTAAAAGATGATGTAGTTTTTACCCCTTGATTAGGATCAATAATTATCTAACCTTTTTTAACATAAGTTAACTCTCTAAGATGATTTCTTTCTTTTTTAACTTGGGTTGGCTCATATAGTTCATCTTCTTTTGGATCTTTTTAATCTTCAATTGTTTGTTGTTGCTCTTTCTGTGATACTTCATATTGATGTTCTTGGTAAATCTCTACATTATCACTATCAAAAGATACTTTGCTTAAGGTAGAATTAGCTTTATTAAATATAACATGTATGGACTTTTCAACAACTAGAGTTCTCTTATTAAACACTTTATAAGCTTTAGAATTTATAGAATAGCAAAGAAAAATTCCTTAATCACTTTTTCCATCAAATTTACCAAGATTATCCTTTCCATTATTTAATACAAAGCATTTACAACCAAAAGGATAAAAATAGCTAATGTTAGGCTTTTTTCTTTTAAAAAGTTCATATGAAGTTTTCTTTAAAATTGACATAACCATAGCTCTATTTATAATGTAGCAAGAAGTGTTAATGGCTTCCACCCAAAAAAACCTTGGTAAATTATTTTCAAAAATCATGGTTCTAACCATTTCTTCCAAGGTTTTATTTTTCCTCTCAACAACTCCATTTTGTTGAAGGGTTTTAGGAGTCGAAAAGTTATGACTAATACTATTTTCTTTACAAACTTTATCAAAACCAAGATTTTCAAATTCTTTTCCATTATCACTTCTCACACTTGAAATAAAATAACCTTTTTCATTTTGAATAATTTTGCAAAAAGTATTGAATTTATCTAAGGCTTCATCTTTAGAGCTTAAGAAGAGAACCTAAGGAAATGTAGAGTAGTCATTCACAATAACAAATCCATATTGTTTACCACCTAAGCTTAATGTCCTTGTGGGACCAAAAAGATCAATATGAATAAGTTGTAATACTCTAGTAGTTGAAACAATGTTAATTGGTTTAAATAAAGCTCTCTTATGTTTTCCTTGAACACATGCATCACATATTCTATCATTATCAAATTTCATTTTTGGCAATCCAACAATAAGGTCTTTCCTAGATAATTTTGAAATTACATTCATACTAGCATGTCATAATCTTCTATACCACAACCAAGACAAGTCATCATTATTAGCAACAAAGCAAACATTTTGAGAAAACAAGGCATCTAGATGCACAATATAAACATTTCCTTTTCTACATCTTATAGAAATAATTATATTTGATTTAATATCAACAACTTGACAATTCGTTGACTCAAAAATAACTTTCATGTCTTTATCACATAGTTGACTAACACTAAAGAGGTTTTGTTTATGACCTTTGACAAATAGAACATTTCAATGTTAGATGAAAAATTTTTACCAATGGTTCCAATGCTTTTAATTTTGTCTTTTTGAGTTATCACCAAAAGTAACAATTCCACCATCCTTGGGCCTTAGTTCTAGGAATTGACTTTTGTCACCATCCTTGGGCCTTAGTTATCACCAATGGATGTGTCTTGAACATCCATTATCAAGATACCAAGAATTCTTCCTTATTGAATTTGCCTTGAGGCAATGCTCTTCCTCTTAAAAACACAAAATGATGTTTTGTTTTTAGGTACCTAAATTTTCTTGGGTCATTGAGTATTAGTGTTCACAATTTTTGTGCCTTTTGGAATCCATTTCATTTTAATAGCCTTATCTTGAGATGTGCTAACTCTCTTAGAAAGTCATACCCTTCTAATAAGCTTGCCTCTATAAGTAATAACCTATAAAGAACAAGTATGAAATGATTGACCAAGTTTATGGCAATGAGTGCATATGCTAGATGCATCAAATGATTTATTTTGTGTCACAAAGAAATTCTTAAAGTGAGTTTCTTTTTTAATTCTATTATAGCCTAAACCATCTTTATCAAAGAATGCTTTTTGTGTTTGTAGCATATCATTCAATTTTTGTTGCGCTATATAAAACTTTGAGAATGAGTTATGCAAGTTTGTATTTTTCTTGGTTAGATCATCAATTTTAACTTATAACTCATCTATTTTCTTTTCAAGATTATTATTTGTCATGCTCAATGATTCATTTCCTTTCTTAGGTTTAGAAATCATTTTCTTACATTTTAAATTCATGGTTTCAAATTCTAATGTTAACTCATCAAATGCATCTTGTAATTTATCAAATGAGTAAGGATTAGCATTAGAAGATAACTTGGGCTCATCAAGAGCCATAAGACATAGGTTGGTTGCTTCATCATTATCATTATTGGATGCGTCACTACCACTCCATGTGGCCACCATAGCCTTCTTATTTTGTTTTTTCAGGTGCTTATTCCACATTGGACATTCAAATTTGATGTATCCTAATTTCTTACACTCATGCCAAATAATTTGGTCTTTCTCTTTCTTGCTTAATTCTCCCTTCATTATTTTTTTTATGAGGTCTTCTTGCTTATTCACTTTCATGAACTTGCTGAATCTTTTTACAAACATGGCCATCTCTTTATCTTCCTCAACCTCATCATCATCATCATGAGTGGTTGATCTGAAGGCAACACTTACCTTCTTTAGTGGCTTTTGACCATGTTTAATCTTCATCTCATAAGTTAGGAGAGATCCTATGAGTTTATCTAATAAAAGTGTGTTGGGATCTTTGGACTCTTCAGTTGCAATCACTTTTGCTTCCCAAGACTTGAGAAAACTATTAAAAAGCTTTTTCACCATCTCTTCAACCCATTGATGATGTTTGTGAACCTATCCGACATTTTTTTGATGGTCTCATCCGCTTTTATTTTAGGCAATTTATAGTCAAGTGTAAGCATACTTATTTTAGATTCCTTGACTTGATTTGTTCCTTCATGAGTGGTTGTTAACTTGTCCCACATATGCTTGGCATTGTCATAAAGTGAGACTCTATTATACTCACTTGGGCCAAGAGCATAAAATATTATCTGCATGGCCTTAGCATTCAATTGTGCCATCTTAATATCTTGCTCATCCCATTCATCTTCTTCCTTTAGCACAACAATGTCTCTAACCTTTTCTTAGGGATAAGTGGTCTACTGACAATGATCTTCCATACTTCATAGTCATTTGCTTTGATAAAAAGCCCCATCCTTGTCTTTTAATATGAATAGTTGTCACCATTAAAGAGTGGAGGTCTTATGATAGAATAACCTTCAAGTCTCATAGCATTTGCATTTGTCTCAATTGCCATGAGACAAATTTCATCTTAGCTCCTTTAACTCTTGTGAACTTCTTAAAGCTTTACACATTATGTTTGCATCCTTCATTCTTTGAGCTATCCAGGATTTTTTTTTAAGCTTGTGAAACTTACAATAGAGACCAATGCTCTAATACCAATTGTTAGCTTAAGTTAAAGATTAAACCAAACGGGGATGAATTAGTTCTATAAAAACTCGATCATAAATTTATCTTTTATAAAAAATTGAATTAAATTAAAAGAGAAAAAGAGTTAAGGATAAGAAAAACAAATAATCAATATATAGAGGTTCAGTCCTTGAAATTGAAACTTATATCCTCTCTTCTTGGCACTTCCTTCCTAATGTGATTCCCACAATTGAATAATGAATTTGTTACTTTTAAGGCTAAGATATAACCTTACAACTCTATCTTTTAAGGCTTAGATAGAAGCTTTCAATCCCCTTAAGAATTCTATCCCAAATTCTTAAGTGCTTTCACACACTTTCATACAACCCTTTTTGTGATATGAATGAAGTGTTTGCAAACAATAAAAACCTCTAGTAGGTGGGTGTTTGCTAGAATTTAAGTACAAAATGGATAAAATATAAATAAACTTGAAAAAGTATAAATTGGATACAAGAAGATTGAAAAATTTAAAGATTTTAAGCTTTTGTTGTTCAAAACCTCTAGTATGTGGGTGTTTGCCAGAATTTAAGTACAAAATGGATAAAATACAAATAAACTTGAAAGAGTATAAATTGGACATAAGAAGAACTTGATTGATCTTGGTCTCTCTTGCTTCTTCAGTTATTGGGAACCTATATTTATAGCTTGGAATTGATTTATAGATGTTGGGCATTAGATAAGGTTGGTGGAGAGCTATTTTAGCCTTCATAAATGCTTGTTTTCGTTCAGTCCTACACCATTGTATCGATACAGTACCAAGTGTATCGATACAAGAATTAAAAATATGACCATTACAGGCTGTTGTTTCAATACTTGTCATCATGTATCGATACAGACAAACTTGTATCGATACTTTCAGGGGTTTTGGCCAATGCTTAGCTACTACTAAGCAATGTATCAAGACATATAGGGTGAGTATTGTACTCACTATGTTGTATCAATACATACTGATTTGTATCGATACATTTAAGGGTTTTGAACATAGTGTCAATACATTGATGCATTGTCTCAATTCATCCTTTTAAAATCCTTCATAAAATGTTTTTTCTTGGCTTAAATTGACTTAAACATATCTAAAAAATGTTCTAAGAATAAACGTGCATTTTGGAACATATATTTTTGAGAAAGTAGGAACTTAGTACTTTTCAAAATATTTTTCAATTTAACAAAGTATTAAGTTGGAAATAGTTGAGTACAAGTTAATTTAGCTTAAGTTATTGTTATATTAAAACTGAAATTAATTCAAAGCTAACACATGATAAATATTACAAAGCATATATTCATGAAGATAATATTATTTCTACTAATAAACACAAATCATTATAATGAAAATCTACATAAATACAATAAAATCAAATATATCAAAGAAATACTTAAACTTTGATCATTGTTTTCATGTCTGACCTTTCAACATGGAATGAAATCCAGAGCTTAAGCAATCATGAAACTCACTAAATGAAGAATTAAGGATGAAAATAACAAAAGTGAAAGATTTTTAAGAGAACTACCTTAGAAAGCTTTAGAAAATTATGTTATTTTCTTTATTTTTTAGTGTTTTTTAATACCAAAATTCCTAAGCTTCTTTTAAAACCAATCTTCCTTTATTTATCGGGAAGGATTCGGCCAAGGCTGAAATGAAAAGCCTTTTGCCAAAATGTTTAAGGAATTTCTATCTATTTTCTTTTCCTTTATTTTTTGTAATTATTACTTTGATTTTGATTTGATTTAAATTAATTAAACTCGTCATTTTATAAGTTGTCATCCATGACATCATCAAGCCCTAGAAAATTTTAGATGATATTTGTATATAATATGTAAAATTATATTATAAAAATTAATTAAAAAGATTAAACTATAAAAATTAAAAATTATATATTTAAAATAAAATTTCATATGATCAATTTAATTTAATCTAATAACAAAATCAATTTTAATGTTTAGGAAAGAACCATAAAAATTCCAAACTTGTAATTTCATGAGAAAAACCCTTACCAAGAAAATTGTTATATATAAAAAAATGAAAAACTCATAAAATAAATTGAATTTTCAAAAACAAAATTAATATGAATTTAACAATAATATTTAAAGAATTTTAAAAATTATAAACTTAAAAAAAAATCTTATTGAAAAATTCAAAATGTAGAAAACTATGTATCTCAGAAACAAAAATATATTTAAATTTTATAAAAATGAATTAAAATTAACGAACTAATCAAAATATTAATTTATAAAAATAATAAAGATAAAACTTGAAATCCATAACAATTTTTATAGGAAAAATTTCGCGAGATGATACCCATGATAATGTGAAAAGTTTAAATTTAAGTCCCAAAATTAATAACTTGATACCTTATGGTAAAAAATGCCAATACAAATTTTTCCTTGAATATTTTTGATTTTTTAAAGTGAGTATCGACATAAGTACTACATGGGTATTGATAAAAATATAAGATGATCAACTTCCTAAGTTTTACAAAAAATTCTCAAAAAATTCTTAAAAATGGGAAATTTACCTGTGATATTATCTACAAAAACAAATTTCAAAATTTCACAAGTATAAAGTTAAAAAGCCAATTTCTTGCATTGATATCCAATTTTTAATCCAAGATTAGTTCTTTACGATCCTTGAAATGGCATTTTTTCTATCATGTACACATACGACCATTTAGGTAGGAGTAAAAATGTTTTAAGAACATCTAGTCCACCTTGAGAAGTCTACCCTCATCGAGTAGTTGCTAAGTTCTTGGTCTTAGATATTTTTGCATTGTTAGGGAAGGTGCTTGGACAAAATTAAGTGTAAACAACTGCCTCTCTTTGGCTATTGCTGAGAATTAGGAATAGGGCAAAGACCAAATAAACATAATTTTGTTCAAGCCATATAAGCTTTTCTAGAAAGTTTTTTATATATATGCAGCAACTGCATCAATTCTTTACATTTAAGTGCTAATTTCGTAGGGACTGAGCCATCAGTTACTTTTAGGCTTTTAAATTTCTTGATGCCAATTTCACCAAGACTAAGCCATCAGTCGCTCTTGGGCTACATGCCAATTTCGATTAGGCCTACCCTATTATCTACTTTTGGGCTTAGTGTTGATTTCAATAAGGACATAGCCACCAGCTACTCTTAGGTTTGTGCTAAATTCGATTAAGCCGAAGCCATTATATACTTTTAGGCTTTGTACCAATTTCAATAGGGACATAGCCATCAGCTACTCCTTAGCTTGGTGCCAATATCCATTTGCCTGAAGCCATCATTAACTTTTGGGCTTAGTGCCTATTTCAATAAGGACATAGCCATCGGCTATTCTTGGGCTTAGTGCTAATTTTGATTAGGTCAAGGCCATCATATACTCTTAGACAGCCAAAGCCATAATCTAATTTCGGGCTTGGTACTAATTTTGACTGGTACATAGCCACAAGCTACCGTTTAACTTTATGCCAATATCGATTAGCCTGAAGACATCATTAACTTTTGGGTTTGGTCTCTATTTTGATAGGGACATAGCCATTAGCTATTCTTGGGCTTAGTGCCAATTTCAATTAGGTCGAGGCCATCATATACTCTTAGACGTAGTGCCAATTTCAATTAGACTAAAGCTATAATCTACTTTCGAGCTTGGTGCTAATTTCGATGGGTACATAGCCATCTGCTACTCTAAGGCTTGGTGCCAATTTCAATTAGGCTGAAGCCATCATCTACTTTTAGGCTTTTAAAAGACTTCTTCACCTGCATTATGCGGGATCGGATGAAGAGGCCATTGTTTTTAAATCCATCTTTACCTACCTAACACAAGATTGCATGAAGAGGCTAGCTTTTCTCACCTAACAACACAAAATCGTATGAAGAGGCCAACTTTTCTTACTTACCTAACATAGTGTCACATAAAAATGCCATTTTCGTTACCATTACTTAAGATCATGTGAAAAAGGTAGCCTTTATTATCTACCTACCATAAGATCCATGAAATGGCCATTTTGTTCAAAGCCTTTTTCGCTTATCTAACACAAAGTCATGTGAAGAGGTGAGCTTTTCTCACTTACCTAACACAGGATTGCATGAAAAAGCCATTTTCTTCAAAGCCTTCTTTACCTACCTAACAGAGGATCACGTGAAGAGGCAAGCCTTTCTTACTTGCCTAACACAGGATAGCATAAAAAGGCCATAGATTTCTAACAAAGCCTTCTTTACCTAACTAACGTAGGATCGTGTGAAGAAGCATGCCTTTCTCATCTACCTAACACAGGATTGTATGAAAAGGCAATTTTCTTCAAGGCCTTCTTCACTTACCTAACACAGGATCTCGTGAAAAGACAAGCCTTTCTCACCTACCTAACATAGGATCATGTGAAAAGGACATAGATTTCTTACAAAGCCTTTTTCACCTACCTAACACAGGATTCTGTGAAGAAGCAAGCCTTTCTCACCTACCTAACATAAGATCGTGTGAAAAGTCCATACATTTCTTACAAAGCCTTCTTCACCTATTTAACGTAGGATCGTATGAAGAGGCATGCCCTTCTCATATATCTAATATAAGATCGCATGAGAAGGTCATCTTTTCTCACCTATCTAATACTGGATCACATGAAGTGGCCATAGATTTCTTATATCATAAGGATTCCTATTGTCATTAAGGCCTAATTAATCTAAGCCTCATTAATGCCAATTTCTTTTCTTCTTGCTAGCTTGCTATTGAAGGTTAAAGGGTAATTTAATGTGTGCCTCTCAAAATCCTTATCCTAATCTTGATTTTAGGAATTTAGGAATTATTCAATTATTTTTGAAAAATCATCAAATATCAAGTGTTAAATTAGTGTTCATCAATTCAAAGTGATGACTTAAGCAACTAGATAAGTATTTGCTTTAGGTGTATTTACTGATTTTGTTAAAGTCATGTGAAGTACACATTTCATCAAAATTCTAGGATTTATAAAACAAGATTACCTTCTTATTCTATCTTAGGAAAAATCTACTTGGTCAAAATTTATGAAAATTTTAAAATAATTTTAACTAAGAATTCTCCAATATCAAGGATAATGGACATGTAAGCTTTATCCATTAAGGATTTCTTATGATTGATGATTACCATTTAAGACATCTTTGAATAAGATGAAGAAATGAAGTTAAAGGCACAAATGGCATGGGACTACTAAAATTCAATTTGAAGAAATTGATATAACAAGGTCAAGGTTTATCAAAACCAAGTTCAGAAGGATATTGTTTTTACAGGAATTCCTTTTAATCTTTAAATACAATAGTTTGAACTAATGCTAGTAAACATTAAGTCTTAAGAGGTTAATTTGAAAGCCCTTTGGTAAGCATCAATTCCCAAGATTGGGCATAAAAATTTTTAAGGGTTATGTTGATCAAATCAATATTAGGGCATTTAATTTAACCCTTTACTGATATCAAAAAATTTTTAGAAATTTAGGATCATTTTTGAATTGACATTGCTCTTTTCAAGTTTTCACTTCGGAATTTCATTTTTAATTGATTGCCCCTATCATATTTTTGATGGCTCAAAAATCGTTCAAAAAGATGAATTTGAAAGAAGTTTCCTAGGAATGGACCGACAACTCAAATAGCTACGTTTGATCAAAATGGAATTTGTTAGGTATGTGATGTAAATCGTGGTTATTGGTTTAGAAAGAAAAGGATAAAAAAGCCCAAATCAAATGTTTAAGGGTAATTAAGTGAAGGATCATTTCCTTTCAAAAGGAATTAAATCCAGCATGTTTTTCAAGATGAATAAATCTCTATTTTTTCTTTTTCTTTTTTTCTTTTTTATTTTTTTTACTTTTTTCATTTATTTTTTCTTTATTTTTCATTCTAGAAGAATTTAAAATTTTTTTCGTCTTTTACTTTGAGTATTTAAACTTAAAATTGGAACTTTTTTTGGTCTTTATAACTTGTCTTATGACATTTGACCTATTTTTCGTGTAACCTTAGATTAGAATTTGCCCTTTCTGATCTTGAAGCTTACCCCTCAATGTGAAGGCTAATCCTTGATTAAGGTTTAAAGAAAGAAAATAAATTATCAGGCTCAAAAGGGATTACAAAGTGAATAATTTTCTATATCTGTGAATGGATAGAAAAAGAAGGCCATTTTTCATTTCAAAACAACCATTTGAGCTGACAAGCATTTCACTAAGAAGAAGGTCTTTTTTTCTTCTGAAATCATTTTGAGTACCTCAATTACATGATGTTGCAGTCAATTTTTAAAAGCTTAAGGTATGCACTTCAACATTTTCATCTCCACAGCTACTAATGGATTTTGGTATAAGAGAAAATCAAATTGGCATGGAAAAACATCTTAGATTTCATATCTTATCTATCAGATATTTGATTGAAAACATTCTATCCTAAAGTAAATGGCATTTTTGGCTTATCTTTACTCTAATTTTTATAAAATCAATGATTTGGAGAAGTGTCATGGAAATTGTAGTGAAAGGTGTCCAAATGAGAGAGAGATCTCAGAATTACTATCGTTATTTCAATAGATGTCAAACTATTGATATCTAAATCTTCTAAGAGCATAGCTTATTTGTTCAACTTTCAAGGAATCTAGAAAAAGGACATTTAAGTCTAAAAGTCTATGGTTGAATGTTTAGGACAATCATATATATGGAAGTGAAGGACCTTTCTGAGAGAGTTCAACCTAATGGTAATCATATACCAAAGAAGAATTTTTTAAAATGTTCTTATTATCCTAGATACTGAAAATTATTATTAATATAATTCATGGTTCATGACAAATACAAACTATTTACAAAGCAAAATTCATTTCAAAATTCATAATTTCTAAAAAGAAAAGTATAGAGTTTTAGAGTCAAAATCAAAATTGCCCTTGATTGGCACATTACCATAAGGTCGATGACTCTTAGACTAATCATCCTAAGTAGGCATCTACCAGCTCCCGAAATTTTGCTAGGTCAGCATTCTTAAGAGCTTGTACTTTGCTTTTGAATGCACTGTAATTTTTCATGGAATGACTTTCCACTGCTTGGTGATACTTACATCTGACACTCAGATTGTACCATTTCGAGTAGGGAGGTCCATTAGGCATTACTAGGATAGTGGAAATCGTCTGATTGTTGAATAAGTAAAGGGAAGAGCTCTGTGTAAGAAATTACTGAGGCATGATATACCTTTATCCTTTTTATTTTCTGCTTCTAAAAATCATTGAACTTTTCCTGGTTCTTTTTGCCTTTTAGAACTCGATGTAGAAACCCTATTTAATTTGACCCAACATTCAGAGAATCAAAAGCCATCATCTGAGGCACCATTAAGGTCATTCGTAGAAGCTCATGTCTAATTCATGTCATTTTATCTAAGGCAAGGTTGTAAATTATTTAATTTAAAATCTAGCCTCGTAAAAAATTTACATTAGATAAAATAAAGCCCATGTGCATATTTAATTAG
>JBBYHK010011307.1:1474-11771 GCA_038382065.1 Adansonia grandidieri | reverse complement strand
TTAGGCCTATTTTATTTAATTGTATAGGGTCATAAATTATTTAATTTAAGACCAGGCATTATAAAAAATATACAATAGATGAAATAGAGCTCATATGCATATTTAATTAGTTTATTTAGGTCTATTTTATTTAATTATATTAGGTCATAAATTATTTAATTTAAGACCAACCATTATAAAAAAATACATTAGATAAAATAAAGCCCATAGGCATATTTAAATATATTTTTAGGCCTATTTTATTTAATTATATTAGGTCATAAATTATTTAATATAAAACCAAACATTATGAAAAAATTTACATTAAGTAAAATAGAGCCCGCTTGCATAGTTGATTATTTTATTTAAGCCTACTTTATTTAATTGTATTGGATCGTCTTTCCAAATTTTTTTTGATGGCCTTATTAAAATTATTTTGATTTAATATGTCTATTGTTTGAATTAATTTTTGTCTAGTAGGTTGGGTTAATGATTTTTTGAAGGACCCAATTAGCTTGATGGCAGGGTATTTCATGGTAAAAATTGATATTCAAGGGACATTTGAAATTTTTATGGTTAGTTAGTACTCAAGCATTAGTATGTGGACCAATTAAAATTTGAAAATACATCCATGACTCAATATTTTTGTGAAACAATATACTAAATTAACCTCTCACCCTAGGTTTTTTAGCTATAGCCCACCAAACTTTATAAGCAACCTTTGTTGCTTTGTATGAAAAAAGAACATAAGCCCCCTCCAAAAACTATAGCCACCACCTTCAAAAACAATAAAAATAATCTTGTTCAGTAATAGCAAGCAAAAACAAAAAAAAAAAATCATTGTCATTTCACACCATTCTATGTGATACATTTTACAACATTTAGCTCAGCCACCAAAACACCAAATAGGGAGAAAGAAATTAAAAGCATTAAAACAAAGCAATAGACTTGTCAAGAATTGAATAAAAGAAAAAAATTAAATAGAGAAAGGGTAGTTGAAAGCTTTGGAAGGAGAAAGCACAAGGATTTGAGCTTTGCTAGTATATTCATGTCCCTCTTTATTATTTCTTTACACCTTTATTTTATTTTCATGTCATCTTAGTGATCCAATCCATGATATCCATAATCCAACTAAGGAAATCATGCATTTTTATGGTATTTGATTTCATGTTTCTTTAATGGTGCTTTAATTTTGCTTGGGTGATTAAAAATTGCATTTTTCTTTGGAAGTTTTGTTATGGTATTATGTCTAATGATTCATGCTTTATAAATGTTCATCTACCATTTCATGATGTTATTTATGAGGTAGTTTGTATTTTATGCATGATTTACTTGTCAAAATGCCTTTCGATGATGCTTGTTCTTATATTTGATGTTAGGATGATGATTATTAATTTTTTTGGTTTATCATGTACCTATTAAAATGCTTATTCGAAATGCTCGCTTGATGAGTGCCTATGCTATTTTTGAAAACCAACCCCAGGTTAAGTTTAAACTAACCTCAATCAATGGGGATTGGAATGGATTTAATGTTTTTAATATATTGGTTCTCCAATCTTGAGGATGTGTCAAGTACAAATGTTTGAGATCATGGCCTAATTAGGCCAAACAAAATTTGTTTTTAATCAAAAATTAAAAATGTTTTCAAATGTTTAATTTGATTTTTGTTTTGAGTCTATCATTACCATTAGTGTGGATAGCAGCTGGATTGGTGGCCTATTCTATGAGAGTCAGATTGGTTCGTTACTCTACTATCATGGACCTCAATGCTTGGACATTTGCATGTCTAACACCTAGACACATGACCATAAAAGCCTTAACATGAAGAAACCCCTATTTTGGTACTGGCAGTACAGTGGCCCCAATTAAAAAAATATTTCTAGAATCCAAATGATTTTTTTGGAATTTTCTAGCATTTTTTCTTGGAAAGGGCTTTGAATTACCGTTACAAACATACTTCAGTTTCCCTCAAATCACTCTGCATATGGGAGTTATTATTTTTTGAACCTTCGCTACTTGGAACCCTAAAACCAGCGATTCCTATTTTGTTTGGGTAATTTTGACCCATCATATGATTTTTCTAGATTTTTTAAACAATTTCGCAAAAGGTTATAAAATTCCTATTTCAAAAAGGTACGTTTGTGATTTAACGATTTCGAATGAGTCCAGGATGATTTTTCCAAGCTCGCTGCTCTCTTTTCCCTATATTTGCTGTAGTGCTAACTCAAACTTAGTTTCAAAAATTAGTTCCACCTAGAAAATGACTTTATAGGATTTTTTAATATTTTCACATTAATCCTTATCGAGCTACCTTTCCAACGGTACCTTGTTTGCCATTAGAAACCATCGGACCAAACTGAAATAAATTTAGGAAGGTGGATAGCGTGATGCTATCGCTTGTTTTTGCTGAGCTTAGGGAAATTATTGGGATTTTCCTGAACCAACATTTCTAGTCATTCAAATTACTCAAAATGTATTCAATGATTTTTTCCCTAGAGCCTTGACTCATGACATAGGTCCTTTTAGGCTTGGATCAAAACTTAAAATCGTTTTCAAAATTAATTTATGTTTGCTATTTACAACATTTTTCATCCTAAAATTTATTTTCTCCAAAAATCCAAAAATTTTCAAATTTTAAAAATCATTCAAATTCTTTTGTTTTGAGGGGACACTCTAACCCTGTTTTTTAAGAGATTTTCTAATCATGTTTTCTCCAAAGGGATACCCCATCCCCACTTTTAAAATGGATCCAAAGTCTAAGTTTTCTCTCCTTTGGGTTTCTCGGCACCTTTTATGAACCATTTTAAGCGTAAGATGGCCTTCTAGTCCAAACACATCTTAAAATTGTAAATTCGATTATTCCTCAATAATCGAGGTCAATTACAAGATACAACCTAGCTGTCCCTCCTTTCTATTTCCACATGTTTATCTTTAATGCAATTTTTAGTATATTCTTTTACGCCTTACTAACTTGTTTCTCTTCTTGATGGTGACTTGCATTAATGTTTTTAAAAAACTTGAATTTCATTAAACCCGAGACAAGGTTCTACGTCAGTATCCCTCCAGTGCTTGATGTCAAGTATCTTCTTCCAAATCAATCTAGATCTTATTTTACCAAATCCTTTGTGTTTCTCATCTCTCTTGGGTTGCATAGTGAGATATTGGTTAAACTTTTATCAAAAAATCAGATTTAATATTTAAAAAATTGCATTCATAATAAGGGGATTACATATAAATGATGATCACATAAAAAATTGAGGAAAACTAGGACTTCAATAATTTATGGCTAGATGGTACCAATTTTGGGCATCATGGGGGTGTTAATCCTTCCCCATGTATAACCGACTCCCGGACCCTTAAAGATGAACTTTGGTATACCTAGTTCATAATGTCAATGTTATGAGTTTCATAACTCGAAATCACTTGTTTTAATATGTATCTGATCATACCTAGCCCAAAATGGTCAATGGCAACTCCAAATCATGGCCATTTCATAATGGCCATCCAAGATCGGTTGGACGAGCAATTCGTTTGACGGTTCTCTCTTCAATTTTTGCCTTATCATGCCTAACTCGAATCCTGATCAAGGGATGATCCAAAAGCGAACCCTACTTCCCACTCATTTTATTTTCAAGTTATAGCACACCACACAAAGGGCACATCACAATAGCTTGGCAACTCAGCTGGGGATTGATTTGATTTAGAGATTCAAGCCTACAACTAGCTAAATTTTATCATGATCCTTGGTTTCCCTTGATTTTAGTCATTATTTATTTGTAATCCTCTTTCTTTATCTGCTTTGTACATGATATTTATTCGCCATCACTCTCTATGCTGTCCTGCTTTTCATGATTTCTAGGGTTTTTTTCTACTCTTCAAGAAAAAAAAGAGAAAGATGACAAATCCTTTGAAATGTTAACAAAGAGTGAACAAAAAGGTTTGATTATTTCCTCGACACATGTCATGCACTCACATCTTATTAGACTCTCGGCTCTTCATTTCTTGGAGAAAGAATAACACCTTTATTAGGTAAAAGTAAGTTAATTATCCTCTGTGGTATCTTTTCTTGACCCGTGGGCTAGCAATATCTTTCGGGGTGTAAAGTACTTATACTTCCACGGTATCCTTTTTATTCATATAGGCATAGGAAAATACATCCACCTGAATTGAACCATTTTCCCAAGCCTGTGATAAGCCTAAGATCGAGGTGCCTCAGGTGTCATTACAGGATGAAAGAGCAATTTAGGAACCTTTTAAGGTCAACTTAACCCTATATGTCAGCCATAAGAGCCAAACCATGTTATGCCATACTGAAGTGCTACTAGAAAAACCTAAAGAATAGGATACTTGGGGAAACACTTTTAACCTATGACTCTTCTTTATCTTTTTTTTTTTTTTTTGCATAAGTGATGATGAATGAACATCATCACCAATGCCTTCTCTCTCACGTCAAATTGTATCAACTATTGTAATAATTCTATCGAGGATGTTTTCATGATGTTTGACCGATGGCTAACGCCTTTTTTCCTTTCACAAGAAATAACATTTGAATGTTATCACTAAGCATCCTTTTTAGGCTTGGTATCGTCTCCTAAGAACAAAACTCGCTCCAGTAACTTGTAACACTATTTGACCAATGGCTTAACACTTGCCAAATACTAGATGTTAATGAGTGAACATCATTGCATGAATCATTGGTAATCTTAAGAGGCACCATGCCATCTCATTATGGATAAACCTAAATCAAATGGGCCATCATGTTGTTCGATTGACAGCTTAATATTTGCCTATTATTGCACAGTGATGAGCACATTGTCACTCTTTTAGGTTTTAATTTCCACCCCAATAGGACATCATAAAGACAATTTCAACCTAGACATGCTATTATGCTGTCTACACCAATTTAGATTTTGGCAGGCGAGCAACATTACCCGTGGCCTTTTATGTTCACCCTAAGGCATCGTAACGCCTATTATCGAGATGATGGTGAATGAACAATATAATGCCAAGGCTTAGGGCATATAATTTGTCCATTCATATGGATCCCCTCCCTTCAGAAAGCCATACTAGACATGAGGATCGTGCATTTCATGTAATCCATATGTCATTCCTTATATGTTTATAATCATAAAGGTAAATCTTCATGACAACATTTTCATGCATATCATCTTTTTATACTTACATTAACGTCCTTGCATTAACCTTGCTATAGTCTTTTTTGACCAATATAAGTGCGTCTCCGATTGGGCACCAAATAGATTATCTTTGAGAAGCATGGAGAAAAAGCCCAACAAGACATTCAGATAATATGCCGAAAGATGGAGGAAAGAGGCGGCATAAGTACAACCACCATTAAATGAGAGGCAAATAACCATGCATTTTATGGAGACATTGCATGCCTTTTTCTATGACAAACTTATAGGGAATGCCATAAGGAATTTTGCTAATATAGCTATGTCTAGGGAAATGATCGAAAATGGATTTAAAGTAGGAAAGCTCAAAATAGGTTAAACCCTCAACGTCGAGGAAAAAAAGTGCCATCAGGTGAGAAAAAAGAGGCCCAAGCCTTCACCTATGATGGGCAATCGATAAAGGATTTAGCCATACGTCATCCATACGTTACGAGTTGAATGGCTTACCCCACTGAAGGTAACATTAAATCAAATTCTTACTCAAGTATTTACCCCTAGGCATCCTTTCGAATGCATAACTAAATGCCTATAACTCTAATCAGGCTTATCCAGCAACCAACAACACTTGGGAATAATTAGAAAAGACAAAGGGGCATTCAAGATAGGATGCCCATAAAGTCAATCCTAGTTTCATACATAGAGTTGCTTCCTCTACTTATTCAGGATCAATTGATTTCACCAATTTACTCTAGCCATCAAACCTATAGGGCCATTATAGACACCTCATTTTATTTGGGCCAACTCTTGGCATCTCAAAACTTAAGTGAAAAGTGATCAAATTAGAAAATAAAACTAAATCAGGGGTGACTGTTGACCGCCAGGTGAAAAAAATTTGTTGGAAGGTCTAAAATACCTATGAGTCACATTAAAGAAAAATGCAAAAATTTTAAAGGTCAATATTTGGGGTATCACTAGAGTCATTCAGATGAGTACACAGATCAATGTGAGGTAACTTAAGAAGCCACAAATACATGCAAGTTGTATTTGTACTATTGATACAAGGCTTTTATGTAGCTAAAAATTTGAATTTTTATGCGTAGTATCGATGCATGAGGGTTTGGTCTCGAGACCTAATGAGATGTATTGATACTCATCATGATTGTACCGATATAGACCTTTGTAGTTGCTATAGTTATGAATTTTGGCAAAATGTATCGATACACAAACTTGAGTATCAATACAAGTTCATGAAGTATCGATACACACCTCTAAGTCTTGAGATTGAAAACAAATTTTTGCTCTTGATATTGATACATGTTTCATTGTATCAATACTTATGGGAAAAAATTGCCTTGTGTATCGATACACAAGGTTTTTTATCGCTATAGAATGGCATTTTTGCCAAATTTGAGTCATTTTTAGCCATTACACCACTTACTCAAAATCTGATTTAAACATGTTTCTTGCACCAAAAATCATCAAAATTCATACCAAGCTTTGTCTTTGGGCTTATGATTGGATTTAAAGAAAATTTTAAGTCCCAAATAGCCAATATAAGGGATACTTCATGACATTATGCAATTTGTAAAATGGTAAGGCTGAACTTACCCAATGCTTAACTGTATAAAGTAGCCTAGATCCATTATATTTGCTGAGAAAACCAATGGGTTTGCATGGCAACAAAGCACAGTATCTAATCTCTGAATGAGGTACATGGACCAAAACGCCAAAATGCCATTGCTTTTTCATCTTTTGTCTTCATAGTCACATGGCTATATAAGCCAACCTTGGACTCAGCTGAAGGGGGACCCTACCCAAAAAAACATTCTCATATTCCTTCAATACTCCCTAACCACCAATAACCAAGAAACTTTTTTTCATTGTCGAAGCCCTTCAACACCACCACCAAAAGTCTTTCTAAAAAACCTCAATTTCACTCATATTCCCTCTCGAAACTCCCCTTTATCCATACTTAACTAAAAGCCCTTCCTTTTTATCACTTTTTTGCTATTCAACTCTAAAAAATATGAGTTCAAATTGTTACTCAGAGAAAGGGCTAAAGCTTGAAACTTTCAGTATATTTCTCTATTTGACTTTGCATATTCTTTGATTTGTTAACATTTTCATTATCTTAGTGACCTCTATATGTTACCATGACCTTTCTAAGGTTCTCATGCATCATCCCTGCCTTGTTTGTGGTAGTCTTAGGATGTTGATGTTCTTTTGGCGCCTTAGTGTTGCATGGTAGGCCAAATATCTTATCTTTCATTCTGTCATCAAAATAAACCCTTATTTATGCATTTTTTGTCATGTTTCATCTATTTTCAAATGCTTAACACAAGTTTGATGTTTTCATAGCATGCACTGAGTATGTTCATGTATTTTCTTGCATTTTAATGAGTCCCATACATAAAAGTGTTGTCTTGATAGCTCCAGCATACTTTTCTTCACTTGAATATGTTCATATCACTTCCATTCATGTTATTTGTCATCTCTTTGCATTTTTGTTACCTTTTCTATGTCAAAATGTCATCTTTGTATGTTTGTATGTAAAACTTGTTTATCTTTGTGATGTTGTATTTTATTCATGATTTGTTTGTCAAAATGCATGCTTGTTTGTTATAAAAATGTAATTTTCAAAAACAAATCCTCAAGCTAAGTTCACGCTACTTCCAATAGATGAAGAATAGAATGAATTTGATGTTTTCGAAAAATTGGTCTCCCAATCTTAGGGACAAACTAAACCTTCCAGGTCAGATTCATGGAATAAAATACTACTTTGTTTTGTTTAAGTATTAAGCCTTGATCTTGAGTATAATACCCTCTTTAGTGAAGTGGTCAACAGGTTGTTTCAACGTCCCAAACTACTCCAAGATTGTAGGATGAATTTGTGATGCCCATGTTACTTGCTCCTTCTTATCACAGACGTTTGGATGTCCTAGACTTGAGTTTACCTTTGAAAAAATAAAAAATAACTAATAACATCCCTATTTTTGTTCTGACAGCATTATAGTCCGTATGTCGTGAAGCAAGCCTTCTTTGGAGGGGCCCTAATCTTGTCAGAAATGGACAGCAATGTCTTGCCCAACCCAGTTAACTCAGATTCTATCAAGAAATATTACACGTTAGAGGCGAAAACCTGAAAAGGCGTCCTTCAAAAAAAAACAAAAAAAAAACACACAAAAAAATGAAAAAAAAAAAGAGAAAACAAAAAGGGGTCCAAATGAAAATTTGAAAAGGGCATTTGGGCAGCCAACCCGACTGCAATTAAAAACCATAAATGTGACTTGAGAAGATTAATTTTGATGAGGCATAAACCGAGATCACTTACAAAACAAAGCAAAGCAATCCTAGGGATCTTCCAAAGATCAACTCATAATAGTCACATTCATTGTTCGAGAAAGATCCTTAAAAGCACCTAAAGAACATCCATGTTATGATTGTCAGAGGCATCTTCCACCCAAAAGATCATACATCTTACCAGTGAATCACTTGTTTATCAATATATACCGAGTTATGTCTTTTTGTTGTCATGAATAAATATTGCCTTGTTTCTCTTAACCCTTGTACAATTCATATTGCACTTGTCATTTAGTTGATAATGTTTGATAATCAATTGAAATATGCATCAGGACATCTCGATATGACATTGAAAGGAAAAAAAAGCACAGGGAACTCTGCTCATGCCCTGATTGTCAAGATCATGCACTTTTTGCGTCCAAACACCTGCTTGCCTTGACCATACACCAAACCATTTCTTGTTTTCACAAGCCACATCTCAAGAAAAACCATTTTAAGCTAACCAAAAATCGACCCATCGAAACCAGAGTCATCAACCTAATCAGTCAAACAGTCTCCAAACTGTTGGCAATGCCTTCCATTTGTTAGGAAAACGATTGAGCCTTCCAAATCAGGAAATGCAATAATACAATTTCTGGAGAATAGATTTTTGGTCACATCCCCAATAGAGCTGGGATAACCTATAGTCCCCAATGGGATTAGGAAAATTTCCATCTATAGTTGCATCAAAGACAAATCGCCATCCTTATGAGAGTTTGAATGACGTACAAAGAGAACTACGACTATCTCTCGTATTAGACTTCACATTGTGTAATCATGATAGCATTCCATACCATATATTCACATTACCATCACACATCATCATTTTTACAATATCACTTTAAGCCAGGTTTAAGGAACCTCCAAGGAATTCCTAGTAAGAACTCTAAGCTTCGCAAACCAAATGTCATTCAGCTAAGGTTTGTTTCTTCTCATCACCCCATGGAAAAACCCTTTTTTTCAAGAAATTATTATCAAATGCTAGTGTCAAGAAATTATTGTCCAAAAACTATCGTCAAGAACTTTTGTCGAAAACATTGCTCAGAATCTATGTTAAGAATTTTGTCAAGAACTGGTGTCAAAACCTTTTCATTGGGAAATTTTGTCATGAACTTTTATTAGAGGTTTTATAAAAAACTTTGTCAACACCTTTTCAAAGCCCACAAGTCAGTGGCACCCTTTTCAAAGCCCATAAGTCAGTCACACCCACTTTAAAGCTCACAAGTCAATGGCACCTTTCCAAAAGCCCATAAGACAATGGTACCCTTTTAAAGCCCACAAGTCAGTGGCACCCTTTTCATAGCCCATAAGTCAGTGGCACCTTTTTCAAAACCCATAAGTCAGTGGCATGTTTTTAAAGCCCATAAGTCAGTGGCATCCTTTTCAAAGCCCAGAAGTTAGTGGCAAGCTTTTCAAAGCCCAAAGGTTAGTGGCACCTTTCCAAAACCCCACAAATTAGTGGCACCCCTTTAAAGCCCATAAGTCAATAGCACCCTTTTCAAAGCCCACAAGTTAATAGCACCATTTCAAAGCCCATAAGTTAGTGGCACCTTTTCAAAGCCCACAAGTCAGGGGCACCTTTTAAAGCCTATAAGTCAGTGACACCTTTTGTAAAGCCCATAAGTCGTGGAACCTTGTCAAAGCCTACAAGTCAGTGGCACCTTTTCAAAGCCTATAAGTTAGTGGCATCCTTTAAAGCTCATAAGTTAGTGTGCACTTTTCAAAGCCCATAAGTTAGTGGGACCTTTCAAAGCCGACAAGCTAGTGGCACCCTTTTCAAAGCCCATACAAGCTAGTGGCACCAAGTCTAAGTCAAAGCCTGCCTGAGTCAAAGCCCACATGAGCTA
>JBBYHK010011275.1:0-11569 GCA_038382065.1 Adansonia grandidieri | reverse complement strand
TTGGCAAAGGATTAGCAATAGTAGTACCAAGATATCAAAGATAATGTATAAATATATAAATCCCCTTTTAAAAAAAATGTTCAATGAACACTAATTTTGAAAGAAAGAAACAAATGATACCAATTGTTGGTAAATAAGATTTTCATTGAACATAACTAATACCAATTGTTAATTTAAGAAAACATTTAGAGGCTAATTGATAATAGTTAGCACAAATGGTATCAATTGTAATTTTGTAAAGACAAATATTTAAATTAAACACAAAAACCATTTTTTACATATAAGCATCATGAATCAATTATAAGCACCTAGATCATGCATTTGATTTGTAATAAGCTCATCAGTTTATCCAATAAAATGTATAAGCATATGATGAGTAATGAAATTATTAGCTCAAAGTACAGATTAAACTAAGAAGCGGTGGATTGGTTCTATGAAAATTTTGGCCATAAATCAAAATTTAAAATAAAATTGAAACTAAAATGAAAATATGAAGGAGTTAAGGGTAAAAAGAGCAAATAAATGATACATAGAGGTTCAGTATTTTAACTTGGAGCTTACTATCTTCTTAGCACTTCCTTACCAAGGTGATTCCGAGAATTCATTAGTGAAAAATGTTGCCTTTAAGGCTAAGGTATAACCTTACAACTCCCTATCTTTTGAAGGCTTCGATAAAAGTTTACAATCCTCTTAAGAATTATACCCCAAAATTTTAAGTAAATTCACTCAATCTTCTCACAATCCCCTTGTGATATGAATGAAGATGTTTACAAACTGAATAAAACCTCTAGTAGGCAAGTGTTTGCTAGAGTTTTGAGTATAATATGAAAATAAAGAGTAAAGTATAAAAATACAAGAAAAGAATTAAAACTTGAAGAATATGATCTTGGATGCTCAAAATGTTGTATCTTAATTCTTTAGAGCTACTGAAGACCTTAATTTATAGCTGCAAAAAGTTTATATGAATTTTGGCAAGTTTGAGTAGGATGGATAGTTGTTGTAGACTTCAAAAATTCAAGCTAACATTCAAGTATGCTTCTCTAGTCTTGAGATTGGGAGCATCTGTATCGATACTTGTTTAAAAAATTACTTGTTCTATGGTTTTGTATTAATACTAAGAGACTTTTTATTGATACTGGAAATATTTGGTATTGAGACTTAGCTTGTTGTATCGATAATGGTGTACTTTGCATCGAGACAAATAAAGGGTTTCGAAAAACTTAAGCTATTGCTAAGGTTTTCTATTGATACAACTAAAGTGTGTATAGATACTTAAAGCCTTGTGTCGATATTTGGAGGATTTTGAACATATTATTAATACCTTGATACTATGTATTGATACTTACATCAAAAATATGTTGTAAACCGATTTTTATTGGCTGTAACTTGCTTGAACACATCTAAAAAATATTCTAAGTATACAATTGAAATATTATTTTTGAAAAAATAAGAAGTTTGAATTAATAAGGTGGTCTCCATCAATATTTTCCTTTAATACAAGCCAATTTAGCTTCAAGTTATAGTTATATCAAAACTAGAATTAATTGAAACCTAACAATCTCCCTTTTTTTGATATGACGAAACATAATATAATTTTGCTTGTTAAAAACTACCCCTTGCTTAGTAAAAGTTTTTGTGAAAAACTCCTCCTTAATAAGAGCAATATTTTCAAAAGTTTTAAATAAAGCAAATAAAGTCTATTCAAAAATTTTAATTTGACAAAGTATAGTCTCTTCAGTATTCCTGTCTCCAAAACAAACATACTAGTCTAATCATGATTTAATTCAAGTTCATATCATGCAAGAAGCAACAAACATTTTCTCTCCTCTTTTTGTTTGAGCAATTTTCTTCCTCTTTTATGGCAAATTTATAGCAAAAAGCAATAATCATAGTTCAATTTGATAAAATATAGTCTCTTTAGCATTCTCGTCTTTAAAACAAACATATTAGTACAATCATGATTCAATTTAAGTTTATATCATTCAAAAAGCAATAAATGTTTTTTCTTTTTTTTTTTTTTTGTTTTAGCAAATTTCTCCCTTTTTTATGGAAAATTTGTAGCATTATATGCATTTCTACCCTTTTTTGTTATGTGAAAACAAAAATATTTATTCAAAGATAGATAATTCATACATAATTACATTGCAAAAAGTGCAACAAAAATCCTACGCTAAAGTGCAACTAGAGTTTAAAGATTTATATCATTATATTTATCTCTACCCCTTTTTGTTAGATGAAAATAGAAATAGTTACTCAAAGCGAGATAATTCATACACAATTACAGTGCAAAAAGTGTAACAAAAATCCTACGTTAAAGTGCAACTAGAGTTTAAATTTTTAAAATCCTATGGTAATCCCTAATTAAGTCCTACAATGTAGCCTATGATAAGTCTTACATGACCTTAGACTAACTAAGCACCATCAACTAGTGGATCATCTGTAGGCGTAGGATTAGAAAGAGCAATTCCTATAGATGCTTTAAGTAATACAGCTAATACCTACTGACTTTGCTCAATAATATCGAGGCGAGTGTTGATATGAGCAAAACACTAGTCCCATGCATCAAAATGACCCATGATGGATTCATGCATGATGCGAACATCCATGGGTGGGGATGATGATATATTAAGAACCAAAGATGGAATAGGCATATCATGCCTAATACCAACATAATTGGGGTGTTCAAGATCGGCTGCATGTTTGGGACAGACATCTGGAAGAGTTGAAGTATCGAAGGTAGGGGCATATGTTTGTTTACGCTGTTGAGGTTGTTATTGTCGAGCTTTAAGAACAATGTTGGCACCCTATACATGATAGCTAGCAACTTCTACGGATTTTCATCTAATGTAATAGTACATGGTGAACATTATGTCAAGATCATAATCAAGGTTGAGGCCTTAAGCCTATAGATAGTAATTGAGTGCCATGGCATGGAAAAGGTTATGAAAACCTCAAATACACATAACTAGATCGACAAATATAAAAAAAGCAAGGTTTGGGTGCTTGTCAGTCTAAATCATGTGAATCCACCAACAATCTGTATCGTCAATGATGGCATATTTCACGCTGTAAGGGCCGATTACATGGAAAGTGGAAGAGGCTATCCATAGGAGGAAGAATGATGGCTTTTTCACTAGGAGTACCTAAGGCAATGGATCTTGCTCCTTTTTCGATCTCACCTTCATATGAAAAACTGAACACGGTGGCGATGGAAGCTTAGTTGACTAGAAGATTCTGGCCTAATAGATTGGATTTAATGGCAATGACTCAATCATTTTTGTCAAGGCATAAAGTAGTGTTACTAAAGAATGCACAAATGAGATTTTTTCATACAAGAACATTAAGTAATGAAAAGTTGGTCATCCGAATGTGTCAAAAGTTTGTACGTAAAGGAAGTCAATGGATAGTAGGAAAAGAATGTTAATAACTCAACATGGTTAGATAAGCATGCAGGCATAGTTAGTCTTTTATTGCTCACAAGCCCTAACATTGCAAAAACATGAGTCATCGAGGGTTGGATTTTGGGTTTGGTGTTGTTTCATGTAAAGAAAGTGGAAGCCTGAATGGTTGGACCTTCATGTTAAACTAGTTTTTTATTTTGGAAGGTATAATGTAATGTTAAGTTCTTTGAGACTTTTGTTGAATAGGTGGTGACAATTTGAAAATGGATTATAAGTCAGATAACTGAAGGTGTTTGAAGATAGAAATGAGTGTTGCTGATGCGTTTAAGTTGTTTTGGAACAAATTAGACTGATCAAAAGTAGGCTCAGATAAGGTTTAGAAGAATGGTGCACATGAGCAAAGTGTGTGGGGCATGTCATAGGTTAGGTGTGTGGTTTGTCTAGGTGCTAAAGGAAGCTTGGTTAAGGTTTTTTATGAAACACTTGGTAAGTAGAGGTTTTAGGTGGCAATTTTGAGTAAAATTGACATGGATCTTGAAACCTATCACAACAAACACGTTGGGAATGATAACCATTTAAAATTTTTTGGAGAAATTATATTAAATTTTAAGGTTTTTTAAGAAGGAATGGTGAGGGTTTGAAGAATGGGGGAATTTTTTAATTTGATATAGCGTGGTGTTAATGGAGTAAATTTTTAGAGGAAAACAATGATTCAATGATAGAGAAATGTTTTGAATTAAAAATTTAAAGGAAAAAATTATGTTTTAACAAAGTTTATAATTTGAAGATGAGTTTTCGAGAGAGAATAAGATGAACAGTAACCTTGGCTTAATGAAAATGATTTTATGCATGTAGGGTAGCCTAAATGTCGAGTTGGTATCAATATAAGTGATATTGTATCGGTATATAGAGCTAGGTATCAATACAATGAACAATTTTGGGATCCGTATCAATACCATGAACTAGCTTTTGAGACTAGAAATTGTCTTTAGCTTGTTCGATAAAAAAAAAGCTATATCAATACCTTGTGCGATTTTCGCATATATGGTATCGATGCAAGCGCATTTTTGACAAATTTTCTCATTGAAAAACATTATACGTAATGCAAGTGCAAATTTAAAATCATTTATAACCATTTTACATAAGCAACAAATAAAATCAACCATAATCAAATCAACATAAAAAAATTATTCAAGCAACAACACATTATTCATAACTAAGTAGGTACGTAAGCCAAATTTTTCTTTATCAAACATGGTAAGCATAATTCAAACAATTTTGAAGAAAGTTTGTGAAATTTATTAGGTTTTAGCATTAAAGGTGCATTTGTTAAACCGAGTTTTCTTTTAGTTGTGCAGAATCTATCCTTGTTAAGTGGTTTACTAAAAATATTAGCTAGTTGATGCATGGTGTCAACAAATTAAACTACTATATCTCTTTTACGCATGATTTATAATCTCTTTATGCCCGGTTCTAGAGTGTTGAATAGGATTTTTGGTGAGATTAATGGCGCTAGTATTGTCACATTTGATAGGAGTATGGTCTATGATAATTCCAAAATTCTTTGTTTGTTGTTTTATCCACAAGACTTGGGCACAAAATCTACTTATGGATATATATTTTGCTTTAGTTATAGACAAAACATTATTTTATTTCTTGGAAAACCATGATATAAGCAAAAGTCCAAGAAATTGACAAGTACTAGAAATGTTTTTTCTATCAATTTTGCATCTACCAAAATCAGCATCAGAATAAGCATGTAAAGCAAAAGATGAATCTTTTGGATACAAAAGGCCTAGATTATGAGTATCTCTAAGATATCTAAAACTTTTTTTCATAGCAACTAAATGTGTCTCCTTTGGTAAAGATTGAAATCTAGCATATAGGCATACACTAAACATTACACCAGGTCTACTTGCAGTATAAAGTAATAAGCTTATCATAGATCTATAAAGTTTAAAGTTGACACATTTAACTCCTTCATCCTTTTCAAGCTTTGTTGAAGTGCTTAGGTATGAAGCAAGGCTTTGTTTCATTTATCTTGAACCTCTTGAGCAATTCTTTCATAAAATATGTAGCTTGATTGATGAAGATGCCATCTTTACATTGTTTGACTTAAAGTCCCAAAAAGAATGTTAATTTTCCTATCATGCTCATTTTGAATTCACCTTGTATAAGTTTAGAAAATTCTTGACAAAAAGACTCATTAGCAGCATAAAAAATAATATCATTAATGTAAACTTGGACTATAAGAATGTCCTTACCTTTCACTTTTATAAAATAGGTTTTTATCAACATTACATTTACTAAAATACTTTTTTTAATCAGGAATTTTGAAGGCCTTTCATACCAAGCTCTAACAGATTTTTTTAAACCATATAGAGCTTTTGAGAGTTTAGAAATATGATTTGGAAATTATGGATTTCCAAAACTTGAAAGTTACTCAACATAAACCTTTTCATTTAGAAAACCATTTAGAAAAGCACTTTTGACATCCATTTGAAATAATTTGAAATCATTGTAACATGTAAATGCCAGAAATATTCTAATGGCTTCTAGTCGAGCCATAGGGGCATAAGTTTTATCATACTTAATTCCTTCTTCTTAACTATAGCCCTTAGCCATTAGTTTAGCCATATTTCTAACTATACTTCCATGCTCATCTAGTTTGTTTCTACAAACCCATTTTGTACCTATAATAGGATAGTTACTAGGTTTCTTTATCAAATTTCAAACTTTGCTTCTCTCAAATTGATTTAGCTCTTTTTGCATGGCTATTATCCAAATATCATCTTTTAAAGCCTCATTTACATTCTTAGATTCAATTTGAGAAAGGAAAGCTATATAATTACAAGCATTTCTAAGAAAGGATCTAGTTCTTACCTCTTGATTTGGATCATCAATGATCTTACCTTCTTTGACATAAGTCAACTTTCTAGAATGATTTCGTTCTATTTCCAATTGAGTTAGCTCATGAAGTTTATCTTTTTCTTGAAGCTTTTTGATCTTGTGTTATTTGTTTCAACTCCTTGAATGATACTTTGGTAGAATTCTCTTGATAAATCTCACATCAACATTATCAGGAGATACCTCTTTCGAGGTAAAATTAGTTTAAATATCACTTAAATGATTTCTTCAATAACCAAGGTTATCTTATAAAATACTCTAACAGCTTTAGAGTTTCTAGAATATCTAAAAAATATTCCTTCATAACTTTTTATATCAAATTTACCAAAATTATCTTTTCCATTGTTTAATATATAACATTTACATGTAAAAGGATGAAAATGGCTGATGTTAGGCTTTCTTCCTTTAAAAATTTCATATGGGGTTTTCTTTAAAATAGGCTTAACCATAGATCTATAATGGCTTCCACCGAAAATATCTTGGTAAATTATTTTTCACAAAGCATGGTTCTAGCCACTTTTTCCAAGGTTCTATTTTTCCTCTCAATAACTCTATTTTGTTAAGGGTTTTAGGAGCTGAGATCTATGACTAATACGATTTTCATTACAAAATTTATTAGAACCAAGATTTTCAAATTCGTTCCCGTGATCACTTCTTACATACGAAATAGAATTTTTTTTTTCATTTTGAATAGTTTTACAAAAAGTAATGAATTTTTCTAATGTTTCATCTTTAGATCTTAAGAAAAGAACTTAAGTAAATCTAATGTAGTCATCTATTATAACAAATCCATATTGTTTACCACCTAAGCTTAATATCCTACTATGACCAAATAGACAATATGAATAAGTTGTAGTACTTTAGTAGTTGAAATAATGTTAATAGGTTTGAATGAAGATCTTTTATGTTTTCCTTGAACAGTGCATCATAGATTTTATTATTTTCGAATTTCATTTTTGGTAATTCAACAACTAGGTCCTTTTTGGATAATGTAGAAATCATATGCGTAAAAAATGTCCTAATCTTCTATGCCAGATCCATGCAATGTCATCATGAGCAGCAAAACAAGCATTTTAAGATGACAAGTCATCCATATGCACAACATAAATGTTTTCTTGTTTATGACCTATGAAAACAATTTTGTTTGACACAACGTTAGCTAGTAGACAATCCGTGGTTTCAAAAATAACCTTTATACCTTTGTCACATAATTAACTAATGTTAAAGAGATTATGTTTGAGACCTCAGACAAATAACACATTTTCAATAATGGTCGAAGAACTGTTACTGATTGTTTTAATGCCCTTAATTTGTCATTTTGAATTATCACCAAAAATAACATTACCACCATCCTTAGGCTTTAGTTCCATGAATTTGCTTTTGTCACTTTTCATGTGTCTCGAACATCCACTATTAAGGTACTAAGAATTTTTCGTCACTAAGGTTGCCTTGAAGCAATGCTCTCCTTCCTGCGAAAACAAAATTATGCTTTGTTTTTAGGTACCAAATTTGCTTGGGTCCTTAAGACTTAGTATTCATTATTCTTGTGCCTCTGGAAATCCATTTTATTTTAGCAACTCTATACCTTTGTATATTGACTAATGCTAAAGAAGTTATGTTTGAGACTTTTGACAAATAACACATTTTCAACATTGGTCGAAGAATTGTTACCGATGGTTCTAATACCCTTAATTGTTTTCTTTGAATATCACCAAAAATGACATTATCCTTAGACTTTAGTTCCACGAATTTGCTTTTGTCACTTGTCATGTACCTTGAACATCCACTATCAAGGTACTAAGAATTTTTCATCATTGAGTTTGCCTTTAAGCAATGCTCTTCATCCTATAAAAACAAAATTATGCTTTGTTTTTAGGTACCAAAATTTCTTGAGTCCTTGAGCATTAGTATTCATTATTCTTGTGCCTCTAAAAATCTATTTTCATTTTAGTAACCTTATCTTGAGATGTAATAATCCCTTTAGAGCCCAATACTCTTTTTATGTTTACTTTTGTAGTTGCTAGCCTTTAAGTAACAATTATGATATGTATGTCCTATTTTATGGCAATAAGTACATATTCTAGATTTATTATAAGAATTGTTTTGATTTAAAAAAGAAATTTTTGAAATGGGTTTCTTTTTCAACACTATTGTAGCTTAACCCATCCTTATCAAAGAATGCTCTTTATGTTTCTAAAATATCATTCAATTTTTGCCATGGTACATAAAATCTAGAAAATGAGCTATGAAAATTTATGGTTTTCTTTGTTAGGTCATTATTCAAAGCTTTTAACTTTTATATTTCTTTTTCAAGTTAATTTTTGTCATGCTTAACAATTTATTTTCTATTTTAAGTTTAGAAGTTTCTTTTTCAAGTTCAATTTTTGTTTTGCTCAATAATTCATTCTCTTCTTTGAGTTTATGAATCGTTTTCCTATATTTATAATACAAGTTTTTAAATTCTAATGCTAGTTCATCCAATGCATACTATAATTCATCAAATGTATAAGGATTAGACAATAATTTGAGCTCGTTAAGAGCCATGAGACACAGGTTTACCACTTTATCATCTTTATCATCCAATGTGTCATTATCGCTCCATATGGCCAACATAGCCTTTTCTTTTTGTTTCTTTAAATTCTGCTTCTTCAATTTTGGACATTCAAATTTGATGTCCCAGTTTCTTGCATTCATAGCAGATTATTAGGTCTTTCTCATTCTTGCTTGATTTATCCTTAGCATTTCTCTTATTGGAAATCTTTTTGCTTTGTTCGTCTTCAGGAACTTGTTGAATCCTTTCACAAGCATGGCCATTACCTCATTATCTTCATCTTCTTCATCATCTTCATCATTTTGAGTTGTTGTTTTGAAGGCAACATTCATTTTTTCTGGCTACTCTTGCTCATGCTTGATCTTCATCTCATAGGTTACTAAAGAGCCAATGAGCTCATCTAAGGATAATGATTTGTGATCCTTAGATTCTTTAGTCATTATTACTTTTGCTTCCCAAGATTTTGGAAGATTGTTGAGAAGCTTATTACCATCTCCTTATTTGGATAGATTTTTCTAGGTGCTTTTAATCTATTTATGATGTTTGTAAATCTATTCGATATTTCCTTAATGATTTCATCTTCCTTCATCTTAAACAATTCAAATTAAGTGTGAGCATACTTATCTTAGATTCCTTGACTTGATTTGTTCCTTTATGAGTGGTTGCCAATTTGTCTCATATCTCCTTGGCATTGTCACATAAGGACACATGTTTGTATTAATTTGGCCCTAAAGCATAAAATAGTGTGTGTATGGCCTTGGCAATTAATTTAATTATGCCATCTATGTATCTTGCTAGTCCCATTCATTTTCTTCTTTTGCCACAAAAATGTCTCCAACTATTTTTTTAAGGATTGGTGGTCCATTGGTGATAATCTTCCATAGTTTATAACTGTTGGCTTAAATGAAGAACTTCATCTTTGTTCTCTAATAGGAATAATTTTCACCATTGAAAAGTGAAAATCTTAAGATGGAATGGCCTTCAAGTTTGATAGCTTTTGAATTTGTTTCAAATGCAATAAGATAAACTTTATCTTGGTTCTTGATTCTTTATGAGTTTCTTGAAGTTTTAAGCATCATGTTTGACACCTCGATTTTTGAGCTGTAAACTGTACAAATTTGAGACACATGCTCTGATATCAATTGTTAGCTTAAATTAAGGATTGAACCAAAAGGGAGTGAATTGATTTTATGAAAATTCTAACCATAAATCAAATTTTAAAATAAAATTATAAGTAAATGAAAAGGTGAAGGAATTAAATGTAAGAAAAGCAAACAAAAGATATATAAAGGTTTGGTCTTTCAACTTAGAGCCCATATCTTTTCTTCTTAGCATTTCCATGCCAAAATGCCCATAATTCATTAGTGAAGAATGTTACCTTTAAAACTAAGGTATAACTATACAACTTCCTATCTTTTGAAGGCTTAGATAGAACCTTACAATCTCTTTAAGAATTATACCCTAAACTTTACTCAATTTTCTCATAATCCTTTTGTGATATGAATAAAAGTGTTTACAAACTGAATAAGGCCTCTAATAGGTAGGTGTTTCTTGAAGTTTTGAGTACAATATTAAAATATAAAGTAAGCTTAGAAATACAAGAAAAGAATGAAAGCTTGAAGAATATGATCTTTGATGCCCAAAATGTTATATCTCGTTTCTTTAGAGCTACTAGAGACCTCAATTATAGCTGTAAAAGTTGAACATTGGGCATGTTTGACTAAGGTTGATAGCCATTGTAGACTTTAAAAGTTCAAGCTAACGTTCAAGTATGCTCCTCTAGTCTCGAGATTGGGAGCATATGTATCGACACTTGTTTGAAAAATTGCCCATTGTAATGCTTTGTATCGATACTAGAATCTTTTGTATTAATATTGGAAACATTTGGTATCAAGACTTAGCTTGTTGTATCGATACTGGTGTGCTCTGTATTGAAAATGAGGGTTTCAAAAAACTTAAGCTAGTACCAAGCCTTTGTGTTGATGTAACTAAAGTGTGTATTGATACTCACCAATTTGTATCGATACCTAAAGCTTTATATCGATACTTTTAAAGGTTTTGAACATAGTATCGATACCTTGATACTATTTGATACTTGCATAAAAAATTCCTTGTAAATTGATTTTTCTTGGCTTGTAACTTACTTTAACACATCTCAAAAACTATTCTAAGTGTAAGTATACAATTGAAACATTAGTTTTGAGAAATTAAGAAGTTTAAATTAATAAGATGGTCTCTAAAAACATTTTCCTTTAATATAAGCCAATTAGCTTAAAGTTGTAGTTATATTAAAACTAAAATTAAATCAAAGCTAATGAAAATGATGTTTATTAGGGTTTAGAAATCATAAAAGTGAAGCATTTGAAGTAAAAACCTATTAAAAATATCAAATATGCATTTTTGGGCCAAAAACTACTTGAATTGCCCAAAATACACTACATGTATTGATACAAGGGATTGTTGTATTGATACTAGCGGCAGTGTATCGATACAGGGAATGCCTATATTGATACAGACCTTATATTTTTGGTTTTTCTTGGGTTTTTGTTCATTGTATTGATATAAGGCTCAAAGTATCGATAATTCCTTTAAGTTTATCGAAAATGCTTTTAAAAACATGCAATTTTCACTTCCAAAATGCATGATATGATGTTTTAATGCAAATCTTTTGATTTTAACCATTTAAAACTCATTTGAATGATTAAAAGTT
>JBBYHK010011233.1:0-11573 GCA_038382065.1 Adansonia grandidieri | reverse complement strand
AACACAAATACCAAGTTGAGTATAAATTAATTTAGCTTAAGTTGTTTGTTATATCAAAACCGAATTCAAAGTTAACAGAAATCTTTATCTCTAGATTGTTATCTTTTCTGTTAAACATGCATGATTTGAAATGCCTATTAGAAAAAAATTAAGGTGGGCTTAATTAAAAAATTTTATTGTGAAAAATGACAAAACATTTACTAAAAATGAGAATTTTTAAGAAAGCATCATAACTCGAGAGTATTGATATTTATTGTTAGGAATTAACCTATACCCTAACATTGATTTTTTAGTCTTTTTCATGAACACATTGATCGCTCAAAAGATGCATAACTTAGGGAATTGATTTTGGATTTCACCAGTTATGATTATTCTAAAACAAAAAATGAGGTAAAAGCCTCAACCTAGGTCAGGAACGATAGAATAAATTGTTACGATTCATGGATTCCTTTTGAGTCTATTTCCTTCATACCACTTTGAATAGCCTAACACTAAGGTTTCATCCTTTTGAGCTATATTCATTTTGAATTATCCAAAGTTCCTATCAATTAAACATCAGATGCCTTGGGTAGGCTTAGATCTTGTTATTCCATAATCTCACGTGATTAACTAAATAGTGATGCACCCACCAATGTGGTAAAAAAATAGAATTGAAGCATCAATTTGGAGCATGAAAAAATTAAAAAATTAGAAAAAATGAAAAAATGAATCATAATTGAATGCAATATTATCTGATTAGGATGCCTAGGATTGTTTAAACTTTTTTTTGTCAAAGAATGGCTTTTAAGCATATGTAGTTGCGCTTGAGATGACATATGGCTTTCTTTCATTAACTTTTGTCAAGTGTTGAAATTATTTCCCTCGTTTGCCCCTTTTGAGCCAAATGAATTATTTCTTTCTGTGAACCCTAATCAAGGGTCATACTTTGCACTACAAGCATAAGAAGAGAAATTTTTTTTGGAAAACGTAAGGGTAGATATTCCACTCTATAGCTTTAGAAGACGCCTAACAAGTTAGGGCAAAGTCAAAGTGGACCTTATTTCTAAAATTTAAGATTCTCTACATAAAAAGAAAAATAAAAGAAAATATAAAAGAAAAAAATTATAAAAAATAAAAAAAAATGAAAGCAAAAACAAAAGCTTAGAAGAAAACAAAAAGAAAAAGAAAAATAAAAATAGATAAAGAAACAAAGATAAAGTATGGTCTAAAAAAATAGAAAAGATGAAAGCCTTCATAGAAAGAAATGATCCTTGATCTTTTCACCCCTTAAACACTTATGTGGGCCTATATATCCATTTTACAAAGCCCTAAACTGTGGCTTACATTACATACCTAGAAAAGCCTATGTCAATCAGGTATGGCTATTTGAGCTGATAAGCTATAATGGTAAGCCATCTATTTCCTCTTTTATGCTATAGCAATGTGCTAAAGTTTCATGGATTAGTCATCTGAATAGGTGTGGCCTCTGACTCTTGGTTTACTTTAAACATAGAGGTAAATGTTATTAGAGCATCGACCATTTAATTTTCCTTCCAAAGCAAATGTTGGAAGCGAATTTCGTTGAAGTTTTGTCTTAATTCAGAGATAAGCTTTCCATATAAGACCAGTTTTGCATCTTGGGTCTCCCATTCTTCTTAAAGCCAATAGATAACTAAGGTTGAATCTTAATCTACTAGTAGAGCTTTGATACCTTTTCCAATTGCAGCTTATAGTCCCATGACACAGGCTTTATATTTGACTATGTTGTTGGTACAACCAAAATTTAATTAGACAGTGAAGGGTAGTAGTTTCCATTGGGTAAGACCCAGATTACCCCGATTCATGCCCCAATGCATTTGAAACACCATCGAAGTACATCTTCCAAGATGTGCAAAAATTAAGAGTATCTTCTACTTAGGATATGCACATAAAATTTTTATCTAAAAACTTAAAATCTAAAGGGTGATAGTGATCGTAGCTCAGCTTGCCAAGAAGTTAGCCACCACACTACCTTTAATGGCTTTTTGGTTCACATAGGTAATATCATACTTCGAGAGCAAAACTTGCCACTTGGTTGATCTCTCTTATAGGGCAAGGGCCTTGCATAAGTATTTAACAGGATCAAGTTTAGTGATTAGCCATGTGGTATGGTATAGTATATATTATCTTAGCTTTCGAGCAGTCCATAATAAAGCCTAACATAACGTTTCCACTATTGAGTAGTTTTTTTCACATTCTATGAACTTTTTGGTCAAATAGTAAATAGCTTATTCTTTCTTTCCCGCCTCATCATATTAACCTGATACATAACTCAAAGACCTATTAAAAACTACTAGGTATAAGATCAGAGGTCACTCAAGCATTAGTGGTACAAGCACAGGCATACTTAAGAGGTAATGTTTGACCTTGTCAAAGGCTTCCTGGCACTTTTCATTCCATTATCCAAGATTCTATTTTTAAAGTAGAAAAACTGTTGGTTTACATTTGTTTGTCAGTTAAGATATGAATCTGGTTATGTAGCTTAATCTCTTTAGAAAACTTCTTATTTCTTTTTTAATGTAAGGTGGAGAAAGGTTCTAAATTGCCTTAGCTTTGTGAGATTGGCCTTTATTCCTCTTTCACTCACAATGAAGCCCAATAGCTTGCCAAATGTGACACCAAAGGTACATTTAGTAGGATTTATCTTGAGCTAGTATTTATGCAACCATTTGAATAGCTTTCATAGATTGGCAATGTGTTCACTCTCCTTTGGTGATTTGGTGATCATATCATTGACATAGACATCTATCTCTTTGTGTATGAAGTCATGGAATAATGTCACCATTACTATTTGGTAAATTACCCCAATGTTCTAGAGTTCAAAAGGCATAAATTTATAGCAAAAAATGCCCTACATGTCACAAAAATGATTTTCTCCACATCTTTGGGTGCCATTTTAATCTAGTTGCAGCTTGAAAATCTATCCATGAAGAAAAATAATGCATTTTTACAGTATTGTCTATTAGGTTGTCGATATGGAGTAAAGGGAAGTTATCTTTCAGGCGACCCTGGTTTAGATCCCTACAGTTTACATATCCATACCTTGCCATCCTTTTTAGGGATAGAGAATATATTGGCTACCCATTTAGGATAATTGGTTACTTCAAAAAATCTAGCTCAAATTTCTTCTTCACTTTTTTTTTTTATTTTTAGAAGCATCTTCTGTTTCATTCTCCTAAGTTTTTGTTCTATGGGCTTGCATTCAAGTTTGAAGGAAGTTTATGGACCATAATGTTAGTGCCTAATCCAATAATGTCTTGGTAAAATTATGCGAACACATCTCAATATTCTTGAAAAAGGTTTATTAGTTTAGTTAAGGTTACAATGTTTATAGAGATTCTGATATTGACTTCTTTCTTATCTTTCTTTATTCCTAGGTTTATAGTTTCAATAGGTTTTTTATGAGATAAGATCTGTTTTTATTCTTGTTTAATTGATCTCATCAGGTTTGGGGGGTATGAAACTCTCTTCAAAATCTTTTTTAAGTTTGACCTTATCGAGGTAGATTGGTTACTCAAAATTAATTCTTAAAATCTTAATATGAACATTCATGTTGCTTTCATCTAGGTACCTTAAAATATGGAGAATGAACCATATAGTAAAAAAAAAGGTATAGAAAGATCTAAGAGTTGACAAGAAAAATAAAAATGGACACAAGAGATGAAATGCGAAATGCTTAATAATTTTCAATGATAATACTTAATAAAAAAGTGCTATACGAAGGATCTTACAATGCTCTTGGATAGAAGCATGTAGGTTTAGTTGATATCATCACTTTAAAATAAACTTAAACAACACATGAATCTCAATTTCAGTCCAACACTCGAAACAAATCTTAGAAGGCACAGACTAGCCTCATGGTCCGTTGCTGACATCTTTGGCTCATTGATCACATTGATAAAGAAATCCCCAACTGCCTTGTTTAGTGTCAATGCAACATTATTGGAGCCGGTATTCACACATTCTCCCAGATAGAAGCTTTTTCGAAGTGGCAAAAATATCATTAGTTCATGTCCAAAGTCTTATCCTAATAGGCAGGGCAATCTTTTTCTCCTGATTCTTTTAAGCTTGCTTTCTTTTCTACTATGCATTAGGCTTGAATCCCCAACCTCTCTTGTCAATCTAGTTTACAATCTTTAAAACTCTAGCAATGCCCTAAGGATGTCTTTGAGTCCCTTTCTAGCTTGAGCGCCCTTGCCGATGGTTAACTTTAGGCTCACATAAGTGCTCTTTGATAAATGACACTTAACCATCGGCAAACCCTTTTTAACATAAGTAGCATTGATGAACTTGAAAGATTAAAATATCAATTCCTTGACATCATCATTAATATATAGGGCATTACTGTAAGTAGTAGCAATAATGTCTTTTCCCCTTTGATACAAACCACTTTGTCCTCAATGATGAATTTCAATTTCTAATATGTTGTAGACACCTTATTTTGTCTGGACCAACATTTGAGTATCAGAAGTCATCGTTCAAAGCACTATCCAGGTTATTCAAAAAAGCACGAGTCAATTTCCCACCATTCTCAGTAAGCTAAAAAGTTTTAAGAGTCAAAGGTAAGAAAAATCTACAGTTTTGTATATATATCTTAATAAAGAAGTGTAAGGTATCGATACGAGCTTCGCATTGTTCAAATTCCAAAATCATACTAGTTGTATCGATATAAAGGGCATAATATCCATGCTTAAAGAGTGGTATCAATACTAAAGATGTTTGCATCAAACATAGTTATGTTATAGCTAAAATCATATGTTTTGGCCAATAAGTATCAATACAAGCATGCATGTAATGATACAACAAGCTTAGTATCGATATAGGTTTGCTAATATTGATACCCATGCTTTATATCGATACCATATATGTACAATATATAGTTTCCTTTCCACCTTTTTAAAAACCATCCAAAAATTTCATCGCCTATATCTCTACCTTAAAAACTAACTTCCATAGCCATTATAACCACAAGCTATTTCTTTTCGTCCCTTTCTTGCTAATCAATAGCAAAGAAAAGGAAGAAAGTGACCTAGAAGTTGTTAGATAGCCATTTAAGGATATAGCTAGGAGTTCAAGCTTTCATTGGGGTATACTTTTTATTTTTCTTTTCATTTTGTGTTTTTCTTCATTATCATCATTTTAGTGAACCTCAATGTTCCATGACCCTATTAAGGCTTCCATGCTTTATTATGACTTTGATTATGGTAGCTTTAGGATTTTGATGACTTTCTTGGTGCTGCAATGGTGTTTTGATGAACTAGAATACCATATTTCTTGTTGACATTAAAATAGCCCTTGCTCATGCATTCTTCCTATGTTTTTCTCATCTCAACATGCTCCTTTCATGTGTGAATGCTCAACCTAGCATATTTTGATCTTGACCATACCCTGGGATGCATTTTCATTATGATTTCCTTGTTGAAGTGAGTGGATAGTTTGTTATTTTGAGGGGTTGTTCATGGTTGATATCTTCACTGAGTTTAGTTCATCATATGTTTGTTGAAATGCCTCTATAATGGTTGTAAAAATCTGTTGTCAAAGAAACCTTCAAGTTAAGTCTATACTAACCTTAAGCAATGGGGATTAGCATGGATTTAATGTTTATAATATATTAGTTCTCCAATCTTAGGGATATGTCAAACACAAATGTTTGGAATCATGGCCTCATTAGGCCAAATAGGTTCTATTTTAATCCAAAATAAAAAAAATGCTATCAAATAATCAGTTGAAGCCTTTTTTCAAGCTTATCATTACAATTGGTATGGATAGCAGATGGTTCCTTAGCCTACTCTATGGGAGTTAGACTAGACTATTACTTTATTGCCATGGACCTTAGTGATTAAACATTTATATGTCCCAAAGAAATCCCTATTCTGGCACTGGTAGCACAATAATCTCTCTTTAAAAAATTATTTTTAGACTTAAATGATTTTTCTAGAATTTTCTATCATTTTTTTGAAAAGGGCTTCAAATTACCTTTAGGACAATACTTTGTTTGCCTTCGGATCATTTCAGATGTAAAAGTTATGATTTTTAAAACTTTTGCTATTTGGAATCCCTAGAATCAATAATTCACATTTTTTTGGGCAATTCTGACCCATCTAATGATTTTTCTAGATTTTTAAACATTGTTCCTAAAAAGTTTGCAAAATTCCCTTTCTGAAAGGTATCATTTGCAATTTAATAGTTCTGAATGAGTCTAGGTGATTTTTTAAAGTTCATTGCTCCCTTTTTCAAGCACTTGCTGTCAATCCTAACTCAAAGTTGGTCTCAAAAATTAATTTCGCCTAGAAAGCAATTTTTCTAGGATGTTCAGAATATTTTTACATTAATCTCTATCAAGTTCTCTCTCCAACAGTACCTCGTTTGCTAATAGAAGCAAGCAAACCAAATTGAAATAAATTTAGGAAGATGGACACTACAATGTTGCCCATTGTTTTTGTTGAACTTAAGATTAGATTTTCCTAAACCACCTTTTTTAGTCATTCAAATGACTCAAAATATAGTCAATGGTTTCCCCATTGTGTCATGAGTCATGACGTAGGTCCTTTTAGGCTTGGATCAAAATCCAAAAATGTTTTCAAAGTTAATTTCCATTTTTTATGTAAAAAAATTGATTTTCCATTCTGAATTCTTCTTTCTTCAAAAAATATCAAAAATTTTGATTTTCAAAAAATCACTCAAAATCTTTTTTTGAGGGGATACTCTAACCTTATTTTTCTAATGGGATACTCCAACCCTTCATTTCCAAAGGGATTCTTTGACCGTATTTTTTGTAAAGGGATACTTTAACCGCACTTTCTCCAAGGGGATATTCCAACCCTACTTTCAAAATTACATCCAAAATGTAAGTTTTCTCTCCTCTTGGCTTCCTTGGATCTTTTGCTAAGATTTTCATTCCTAAGATGACCATCAAATCAAAACATGTCTAAAAATTATGATGTCAATTGCAAGATACATCCCGATCATCCCTTATTTTTTGCATTTTCTTGCATTCATTTTTAATGTAATTTTATTATATTACTTTATGCCTTACTAACCTGTTTGCCTTCTTGATGGCGATTTGCATTCATATTTTTAAAAAATCAAATTTCATTAAACTTGAGGCAATGTTCTACATCAGTATCCATCCAGTGCTTGACATAAAGTATCATCTTCTAAATCAATTTGGATCTCATTTTAACAAATCCTCTATGTTTCTCTTCCTTCTTAGGTTGCATAGAGAGATATTAATTAAACTTTTCTCATAAAAGCCTATATTTAATATTTAAAAAATTTCATTTCTAAGAATGGGATTACACATAAAGAATGATCGCATGAAAAATTGAGAAAAACTAAGGTTTTGATAATTTATGTCTAGATGGTACCAATTTTTGGCATTGCAGTGATGCTAATCCTTTCCCATGCGAAACCAACTCCCAAACCCCTTTAAAATGAACTCTAGTATATGTAGTCTATAAAATCAATGTTTTGAGTTTCATAACTTAGAATCACTAGTTTTAATGGGTATCCAGTCATACCAAATTGATTGGTGTTAACTTCAAGTCATGGTCATTTCATAATGGCCATCTAAAATTAGTTGGATGAGCGATTCATCTAATGGTCCTCTTATCGACTTTCACTGTGTCACACCTAATTCAACAAGAGATGATCCAAAGGCTAGCCCTCCATTTTATTGTTCCTCTTTTGTTTTTAGGTTCTAGCACATCATGTGAGAGGCATGTTGCGATAGCTTGTTGACTCCACTAGGGACTCTACTTAAAGAGTCAAGCCTGTAAGTAGCTAAATTTTATTTAAAGAGCTAATTCCCTTTCTTCATCTTCTTTGTACATGACATTTATTTGTCATCTCTGTGTTTTTTGTGTTTCTTGTGATTGTTAAGGTTCCTTCATACTTGAAAAATGAATACGACAATTTTGGTATAACGATAACAAAGAGTGAATAAAAGGTTTGATTGTTTCCCCAGCACATATCATAGACTCTCAATTGTTCTTTTTTTAGAGAGAGAATAATACCTTTATTAGGTGAAAGTAAGCTAATTTTCCTCCATGGTTTCTATTAGACTTTTTAGTGGTGAATGAAATCAAGAGAAGGGGTGAATTGATTTCACAAAATTTTGATAGACAAACTTGAGAAATCCACACAATAAACTTTGGGAGTGCAATTTAGTGAATGAAAATAAATAATCAGGGAAAAGGGAAAGAAGAAGCAAACTTAATGATTTATAAAGGTTCGGCCTCAATTGCCTATGTCCTCTACCTTGACCTCACTTGCCTCATATTTCCACAATTCACTAACTTGAATTATTTACCTTTCGAGGATAAGGTATAACCTTTACACTCCCTATCTTTCAAGGCAAAGATAGAAACCTTTACCTCTTATCTTTTATGGCTAAGATAGAACCTTTTCTCATGGCTAAGTAGTAACCTTCCCTTTTTACAAGGATATTGCTGTAAACAAATAAAACCTCTATAGTTTAGGTGTTTACAAGAATTTTAGCTTAAGGAAAATGTATATCTAAAGATACAAAATAAAGAATACAAAAATAGGAAGAATTAATCCTATACAAAGATGAACTAGTTAATAAAAGATGAAGGATTTGACTCTAAGCACAATCTCTTGGTTCCTCTCACTATTGAAGGTGTTGGAGTGGCTTATTTATAGCCTTGATTATGATTCCAGCAGTTGGGAACATTTGGTGAAGAAATATAGCCCTTGGAGCCTTTACAAGTGTTATTTCCCGCTGTTCTCATGCCTCTGTATCGATACAATACCAATGGTATCAATACATAACTTAAGAAAGTAGCCGTTATAACTTCTTGTATCGATACTGTAATCTGAGTATCGATACTAAGCAATTTGTATCGATGCATATACCTTTGTATCGATACATACGAGGGTTTCAGCCAAACGTAGGCTACTACCAAGCTCTGTATCGATATTCATGGGGTCAGTATCGATACTCATCAACATGTTACGATACATACACACTTGTATCGATACATTTGAGGGTTTTATGCCAACTTAAGCTCCTGCCAAGCCCTGTATCGATACTCAAGGACCTAGTATCGATACTCATTAATATGTATCGATGCTCATGTTCATTGTATCGATACATCCGAGGGTTTTATGCATAGTATCGATATATATGTTCTTGGTATAGATACCGATCTTCAAAATTCATTTGTAAAATCATTTTTGTTGACTCAAACACATCTCAATGAATTGCCTTAGTACTTTTAAGGATCTTTTTCAATTTAAACATAAGTACAAGGTCGAATATTAATTTAACTTAAGTTTGTTTGTTATATCAAAACTAAATTCAAGGTTAACAATCTCCTCCTTTTTGATATAACAAAACTTAAGAAAATTTGCTTGTGTTTGAGTTTTAAACAAGGACATAACTCCCCTTCAATAAATTGCTCAAAATTTAATCATATAATCCGGGTTCCAATATGTGCATAATCAATTCATAACTCCCTCTCAACATATGCATGATCAATTTATGATTCATGAGAAACATGATGCAAAATTAAGGTCTTTCTCCCCCTTTTTGTTATATCAAAGACAAAATTCAAGGGTAATCAAGCATATGTGTAAGTATAATGAGGATAAAATGTGCGAAGGAAAAGATGCAAAACCATAAATTATCATAGAAGTCTAAAATCATGAAAATCAATAAAGATAAGTCCTAACAACAATCTAAAGATATGAAGTTTGTCATATAAGACAACATAAAGTTTAACATCCTATGGTGACTAGACATCATCGGTAGGAGGATCCTCGGTGGCTGGAGGAGTAAGTGGACGTGCACGAGGAAAAGGAATGGAGTAGACATGGAATGGCTCCGTAAGAGCTCGATGACTTTGCTCAAGAGCAGAGAGATGAGCATCGATATTATCAAAATGTCCTTCCCACGTATAAAACTGATTCAAATTGATCTGAACATTATGGGAATATCCATGGGTGTGGGACCCAGAGGTGGAGGAGGCTCATCATGCCAATTCATCACGATCGTCGGGAGCTAGAGCATCTGATTGCTCGAGTGGCAACTGTCGATGAGCTTTTGGAACAAAGTTTTCACCTTGAATTTCATAGCCGGCAAGTCCTATCGATTTGCAACTGATGTAGTGATATGTCGTGACTATGATGCCAGGGTTGCATGAAAGATTGAGACCTTGAGTTTCAAAGTAGTAACTCAAGGCCATGCCATGAAGAAGGCTATGACATCCTCGTACACATAGAATGAGGTAAACAAAAATGAAGTATGCTAGATTTGGTCGAGTGCTGGATTATATCATATGCAGCCACCAATAATCCGCGTTGCTAAGCATAGTATGTTTGGTTTCGTATGGACGAAGCACATGTGAGATTATTAGATGAAGTAAGTGATCAACCAACGGAAGGAGTGTGGCTTTGTTGATAGCACCTTCATTTGGAAAATCGAAGGCAATAGCAGCGAGGGAAGCCATGTTGACCAAGAGATCTTGTCCCAAAAGATAGGACCGAATAGCAATGACATTGTCGTGGTCATCAACAATGTGAGATGCATTGCTAAAGAAGGCTGGGACAAGATTCTCTCACACCAGAACATTTAGCGAAAGGAATTTGGTCCATCCAAAGGTGTCAAAGATTTAAAGGTACAGATAGGTGACGGACTAGAGAAATGGGAAGTCGATTATGCAACATTGTTGAATGGGCATTCAAACAAAGATGTTGGTGAATCGCTCTTGAGCCCGTGTGTCACAAAAACATAAGTCAAAGAAAGATTGAGTTTTGTGCTGGATGTGGTTGTCATGCGGAAGAGGTTGATGCATGGGTGGTAGGACCCTGTCGCCATGCGATTTGTTTGGTTTTGGGAGCCATAGGTTTCTGAGGACTTTTGTCGAACGGGTGGTGGGCGAAAGGTTGAGTGTTTTTGAGGTTGTTTGAGGTATTTTATCGAGCAGGTGGTGGGCGCTCAAAATGGATTTTAATTTGTATGATGTAAGGAGTGTTTCTAGAATTGATCACACAAACAATGATTGGGAACTGTTTAGGAAGGATACAGAGGTGATTGAACGGAGGAAATTTGGATGAAATGGTTGAATTTGGAGAGAGAGAGGTGGTGAGGGAAGAGGTTATGACAAGTTTTGGAATTATGATGATTTGGATTGTAATGGGTGATTTGAAATGGTATCGGGGAAGTGAAAGAAAGGAATTTGGTGATTTGATGAGTTTGATTTTGAAAGAAAAATCGAGGATGATGGGATTTAATGGTGGCTTGATGGAATGAGAGAGAAGGCAAAAAGCTAAATAATGGTTCGAATGGGAGAAATCACGCGGGGGTGCCTAAATGAACAGTCAGTATCGATACAGAGGAAGCAATATCGATACAAAGAACACTTCTAGGTTTTATATCGATACAGAGAACTAGGTCTCGATACTTATATGAAATTACTGCTGTATCGATACTGAGTATTGGTATAGAAGGAAAGGTATCAATACAAAGAGCCTAGGATGAGTTCATTTTCAACAGGATCTCATCAAATCAGGGGGCATTTTGATCCAATTAT
>JBBYHK010011201.1:0-57502 GCA_038382065.1 Adansonia grandidieri | reverse complement strand
TCCACCATTTTCCTTATAATCAAAGTCCATCTATGAAATGATACAACATGGATACTCATAATAATATCCATTCTTTTTGTTATGGCCACTACAATCATGTTCTCTTCATTAGGATGCACGATATTGACGCTTTTGATTTGAAAGAAAAGCTGTTCTTTCCACCATTTTCCTTATGATTAAAGTCTATTCGTGAAATGAGACAAACATCGATACTCATACATAATCTCTATTCTTTTTGTTATTGGCACTAAAATCATGTTCTCCATATTGGGATATACGCTCTTGATGTTCTCTGTATTGGGACACACGATTTTGATACTTTGAATTTGGAAGAAAAGCTTTTTTTCCACCATTTTCCTTATAATCAAAGTCCATCCATGAAATGAGACAAACTTGGAAACTCATAATAATATCCATTCTTTCTGTTATTGGTACTCCAGTCATCTTCTCCTCATTAGGATACAGGATATTGATGCTTTGGATTTGCATGAAAAGCTTTTCTTTCCACCCTTTTCCTTATAATTAAAGTTTATTTGTGAAATGAGACAAACTTGGATACTCATAATAATCTACATTCTTTTTGTTATGGGAACTACAATCATGTTCTCCTCATTGGGATACACGATATTGATGCTTTGGTTATGCAAGAAAAGCTTTTCCTTCCACCATTTTCTTTATGATCAAAGTTCATTCGTGATATGAGACAAATTTAAGTACTCATAATAATATCCATTCTTTTTGTTATAGGTACTATAATTATGTTCTTCTTATTAGGATACATGATATTGATGCTTTGGATTTGCAAGAAATGTTTTTCTTTTGACCATGTTCCTTATAATCAAAGTTCATCCATGAAATAAGACAAACTTGGATACTCATAATAATCTCCATACTTCTTTTTATGGGCATTACAATCATGTTCTTCTCATTGGGATGCACGATATTGATGCTTTCGATTTGCAAGAAAAGCTTTTTTTCCACCATTTCTCTTATAATGAAAGTTCATCCGTGAAATGAGACAAACTTGGATACTCTAATAATCTCCATTGTTTTTGTTATTGGCACTACAATCATGTTCCCTATATTAGGATACACGATCTTGATGCTTTTGCTTTGCAAGAAAAGGTATTCCTTCTACCATTTTCCTTATAATCAAAGTCCATCCGTGAAATGAGACAAACTTGGATGCTCATAACAATATCCATTCCTTTTGTTATGGGCACTGCAATCATGCTCTCCACATTGGGATACATGATTTTGATTCTTTGGATTTGCAAGACAAGTTTTTCTTTCCACCACTTTCCTTATAATTAATCTTCATCCCTAAAATGAAACAAACTTAGATACTCATAATAATCTACATATTTTTTTTTCAGGCATTACAGTCATGATCTCTTTATTGGGAAACATGACGTTGATGCTTTGGATTTGGAAGAAAAGCTTTTTTTCCACCATTGTCCTTATAATTAAAGTTCATCCATGAAATAAGATAAACTTGGATATTTGTAATAATATCCATTCTTTCTGTTATTGGCACTATATTAATGCTCTCCTCATTGGGATAGATGATATTGATGCTTTGGATTTGCATGAAAAGCTTTTCTTTCCACCATTTTCCTTATAATCAAAGTTCATCTGTGAAATGAGACAAACTTGGATACTCACAATAATCTCTATTCTTTTTGTTATAGGAACTATAATCACGTTTGCCTCGTTGGGATACATGATATTGGTGCTTTGGATATGCAAGAAAAGCTTCTCTTTCCACTATTTTCTTTATGATCAAAGTTTATTCGTGAAATGAGACAAACTTGAATACTGGTAATAATATCCATTCTTTTTGTTATGGGCACTATAGTCATGTTCTTCTCATTAGAATACATGATATTGATGCCTTGGATTTGCAAGAAAAGCTTTTCTTTCCACCATTTTCCTTATAATTAAAGTTTATCCGTGAAATGAGATAAACTTGGATACTCATAATAATCTCCATTCTTTTTTTATGGGCACTACAATCATGTTTTCCATATTGGGATACACGATCTTGATGCTTTCGATTTGCAGGAAAAGCTTTTCTTTCCATCATTTTCCTTATAATCAAAGTTCATCTATGAAATGAGACAAACTTGGATACTTACAAGAGTCTCTATTCTTTTTTTTGGGCACTACAATCATGTTCTCCTCATTGTGATACATAATATTCATGCTTTGGATTTGCATCAAAACCTTTTCTTTCTACCATTTTTCTTATAATTAAAGTTCATTTATGAAATGACACAAACTCAAATGCTCATAATAATTTCCATTATTTTTGTTATTGGCACTATAATCATGTTTTCTGCATTGGGATACATGATATTGATGCTTTGGATTTGCAAGAAAAGCTTTTCTTTCCACCATTTTCCTTATTATTAATGTTTATCCATGAAATGAGACAAACTTCGATACGCGTAATAATATCTATTCTTTTTGTTGTAGGCATTACAATCATGTTCACTTCATCGGGATACACTATGTTGATGCTTTGATTTGGCCAGAAAAGCTTTTCTTTCCACCATTTTCCTTATTATTAAAGTTCCTCTGTGAAATGAGTCAAACTTGGATATGCATAATAATCACCATTCCGTTCATTGTGGGCACTATAGTCTTGTTGACCTTATTAGGATGTGCAATGCTGGTGCTTTGATTTGGTAAGAAAAGCTTTTATTTCCATCATTTTCCTTACAATCAAAGTTAATCCATGAAATGAGTCAGACCTGGATTCTCATAATAATCTCCATTCTTTTTGCGATTGGGTGCTGCAATCAGGTTCACACATTGGGATACATGCTATTGACGCTTTGGATTTGCAAGGCAAACTTTTCTTCAGACCATTTTCCTTGTAATCAAAGCTCATCCACGAAATGATACAAACTTGGATACTTATAGTAATCCCTATTCTTTTTGTTAGTGGCATTACAGTCATGTTCTCCTCATAGGGATACACGGTATCGATGCTTTAACTATGCAAGAAAAACTTTTCATTCTGCCATTTTCCTTATAATTAACGTTCATATGCGAAATGAGACAAACATGGACACTCGTAATAATCTCCATTCTTTTTTTTATTAGCATTACAATCATGTTCTCCTCATTGGGGTACACAATGTTGATGCTTTGGATTTTGAAGAAAATCTTTTCTTTCCACCATTTTCCTTATAATCAAAGTTTATTCGTGAAATGAGATAAACTTAGATACTTGTAATAATTTCCTTTTTTTTTTTGTAATTGGCACTACAATCATGTTCTCCTCATTGGGATACACGATATTGATGTTTTGGACTTGCAAAAAAAGCTTTTCTTTCCACCATTTACCTTTTAATCTAAGTTCATCTGTGAAATGAGACAAATTGGATTTGCAAGAAAAGCTTTTTTTTCCACCATTTTCCTTATAATTAATGTCCATCCGTGAAAAGAGGCAAACTTGGATACTTGGAATAATCTCTATTCTTTTTGTTATGGGTACTATAGTCATGTTCTCCTCATTGCGATAGATGATATTGATGCATTGCATTTGCAAGAAAAGCTTTTCTTTCCACCATTTCCCTTATAATCAAAGTTCAGTCGCGAATTGGGCCGAACATGAATAATCGTAATAATCTCCATTCTTTTTCATATGGGCACTACAATTATGTTCTCCTCATTGGGATACATGATATTGACACTTTAGATTTGGAAGAAAAGCTTTTCTTTCCACCATTTTTCTTATAATCAAAGTTTATCCGTCAAATGAGACAAAATTTGATACTCGCAATATTATCCATTCCTTTTGTTATGGGCACTGCAATGATGTTTTCCTTATTGGGATACACAATATTGATGCTTTTGATTTGCAAGAAAAGCTTTTCGTTCCACCATTTTCCTTATGATCAAGGTTTATTCATGAAATGAGACAAACTTGGATGCTCGTACATAATCTCCATTCTTTTTGTTATTGGCACTACAATCATGTTCTTTACATTGGGATACACGATCTTGATGTTTTAGATTTGCAAGAAAGGCTTTTCTTTCCATCATTTTCCTTATTATTATTGTTCATTCTCAAAATGAGACAAACTCAAATACTCTAATAATATCCATTCTTTTTGTTATGGGCACAATAATCATGTTCTCCTCATTGGGATACACGATATTGATGCTTTGGATTTGCAAGAAAAGTTTTTTTTCCACCATTTCTTTTACAATCAAAGCTTATCCGTGGAATGAGACAAACCTGGATACTCATAATAATCTCTATTCCTTTTGTTATGGGCACTACAATCATGTTCTCCTCATTGGGATACAGGATATTGATGCTTTTAATTTGGAAAAAAAGCTTCTCTTTCCACCGTTCTCCTTATAACCAAAGTTCATCTATCAAATGTGGCAAACTTGGATACTCATAATAATCTCCATTCTTTTTATTATGGGCCTTACAATCATGTACTCCTCATTGTGATACACGATATTAATGCTTTGGATTTGCAAGAAATGCTTTTTTTCTACCATTTTCCTTATAACTAATGTTCATCTGTGAAATGAGGCAAACTTGGATACTCAGAATAATCTCAACTCTTTTTGTTTTGGGCATTATAATCATGTTCTCCTCATTAGGATACAAGATATTAATGAATTGGATTTGGAAGAAAAGTTTTTCTTTCCACCATAGCCCTTACAATCAAAGTTCATCCATGGAATGAGACAAACTTGGATACTTGTAATAATCTTTATTCTTTTAATTATGGGCACTACAATCATGTTGTCCTCATTGGGATACACGATATTGATGCTTTCAATTTTGAAGAAAAGCTTTTTTTTCCACTATTTCCCTTACAATCAAAGTTCATCCGTCAAATGTAGCAAACTTGGATACTCATAATAATCTCCATTCTTTTTGTTATTGGCACTACAATCATGTTCTCTACATTAGGATACACGATATTGATGCTTTAATTTGGCAAGAAAAACTTTTCTTTTTGCCATTTTCCTTGTAATTAAAACTCATCCATGAAATGAGACAAACTTGGACACTCGCAATAATCTCTATTCTTTTTGTTATTGGCACTAAATCCATTTTCTCCATATTGGGATACACGATCTTGATGCTTTGGATATGAAAGAATAGCTTTTCTTTCCACCATTTTCCTTATAGTTAGTGTTCATCTGTGTAATAAGACAAACTTGGACACTCGTAATAATATCCATTCTTTTTGTTACTGTCACTACAATCATGTTCTCCACATTGGGATAGATGATATTGAAAATTTAAGTTTGCAAGATAAGCTTTTCTTCCCACCATTTTCCTTACAATTAATGTTCAACTGTGAAATGAGGCAAACTTGGATACTCGAAATAATCTCAAATTCTTTTTGTTATAGGCACTACAACCATGTTCTCGTCAGTGGGGTACACGATATTGATGCATTGGATTTGCAAGAAAAGCTTTTCTTTCCACCATTTTTCTTATTATTAAAGTTCATCCATGAAATAAGACAAACTTGGATACGTGTAATAATCACCATTCTATTTGTTTTGGGCGCTATGGGCTTGTTATCCTTATTGGGATGCGTGATGTTGATGCTTTGATTTGGTAAGAAAAAGTATTCTTTCCACCATTTTCCTTATAATCAAAGTTAATCCATGAAATGAGTCAAACCTAGATTCTCATAATAATCTTTATTCTTTTTGTGATTGGGTGCTGCAATCAGGTTCTACACATTGGGATACATAATATTGACACTTTGGATTTGCAAGAAAAACTTTTCTTTAGATCATTTTCCTTATGATCAAAGCTCATCCGTTAAATGTTACAAACTTGGATACTTTAGTAATCCCTATTCTTTTTACTAGTGGCACTACAATCATGTTCTCCACATGGGGATACACGATATTGATACTTTGGCTATGCAAGAAAAACTTTGCTTTCTGCCATTTTCCCTATAATTAACGTTCATCTACGAAATGAGATAAACATGGATACTCGTAATAATCTCCATTCTTTTTGTTATGGCATTACAATCATGTTCTCCTCATTAGGATACATGATGTTGATGCTTTGGATTTGGAAGAAAAGCTTTTCTTTCTACCATTTTCCTTACAATTAACATTCATCCATAAAATGAGACAAACTCGGATACTTTTAATAATATCCATTTTTTTATTATGGGCACTATAATCATATTCTCCTCATTGGGATGGACGTATTGATGCTATACATTTGCAAGAAATTCTTTTCATTCCACCATTTTCCTTATAATCAAAGTTTATCCATGAAATGAGATAAACTTGGATACTCATAATAATATCTATTCTTTTTGTTATTGGCACTACAATCATGTCCTCCGCATTAGGATAGACGATATTGATGCTTTGGATTTATAAGAAAACCTTTTCTTTCCACAATTTTCCTTATAATTAATGTTCATCCATGAAATGATGCAAACTTGGATACTCGGAATAATCTCCATTCTTTTTATTATGGGCACTACAATCATGTTCTCCTCATTGGGATACACTGTATTGATGCATTGGATTTGCAAGAAAAGCTTTTCTCTCCACCATTTCCTAATAATATCTATTCATTTTGTTATGTGCACTACAATCATGTTCTCCTCATTGGGATACATGATATTGACGCTTTCCATTTGGAAGAAAAGCTTCTTTTTCCACCGTTTTCCTTATAATCAAAGTTCATCCGTCAAATATGGTAAACTTGGGTACTCATAATAATCTTTATTTTTTTTGTTATTGGCTTTACAACTATGTTCTCCACATTAGGATACAAGTTCTTAATGCTTTGGATATGCAAGAATAGCTTTTCTATCCACCATTTTCCTTGCAGTTAATGTTCATCTATGAAATGACACAAACTTGGATACTTGTAATAATATCACATTCTTTTTGTTACTGGCACTGCAATCATGTTCTCCACTTTGGGATAGATGATATTGAAACTTTGGGTTTGCAAGAAAAGCTTTTCTTTCTGCCATTTTCCTTACAATAAATGATGCAAACTTAGATGCTCGAAATAATCTCAATTCTGTTTGTTATGGGACTACAATCATGTTCTCCTCATTGGGATACATGATATTAATGCACTGGATTTGCAAGAAAAGTTTTTCTTTCGACCATTTTCTTTATAATTAAAGTTCATCCATGAAATGAGACAAACTTGGATACTCGTAATAATCTCTATTTTTTTCCTATGGGCACTATAATCATGTTTTCTTCATTAGGATACATGATATTGACGCTTTCAATTTGGAAGAAAAGCTTTTCTATCCACCATTTTCCTTATAATCAAAGTTCATCTATGAAATGAGACAAACTTGGATATTCATAATAATGCCCATTCTTTTTGTTATTGACACTACAATCATGTTCTCCATATTGGGATACATGATATTTATGCTTTGATTTGGCAAGAAAAACTTTTCTTTCCACTGCTTTCCTTATAATCAAAGTTCATCTATGAAATGAGCCAAACTTGGATACTCGTAATAATCTCTATTCTTTTTGATAGTGGCACTATAATTATGTTCTCCACATTAGGATACACGGCATTGATGCTTTCGATATGCAAGAAAAGATTTTCTTTCCACCATTTTCCTTATGATCAAAGTTCATTTGTGAAACGAGACAAACTTGGATACTCATAATAACCTCCATACTTTTTGTTATGGCGACAACAATCATGTTCTCCATGTTGGAATACATGGTATTGATTTTTTCCACAATTTTCCTTATGATCGAAGTTCATTCTTGAAATGAGACGAACTTGGATACTCGTGCATAATCTCTATTCTTTTTGTTATTGGCACTATAATCATGTTCCCCACATTGGGATAAATGACCTTGATGCTTTGGAATTACAAGCAAAGCTTTTTTTTCTACCAATTTCCTAGTAATCAAAATTCATTCGTGAAATGAGACAAACTTGGATACTCATAATAATCTCTATTCCTGTAGTTATGGGAACGACAATCATGTTCTCCTCATTCGGATACACTATATTGATGCTTTGGATTTGTAAGAAAAGCTTTTCTTTCCACCATTTTCCCTTTAATTAAAGTTCATCCGTGAAATGAGACAAGCTTGGATACTCTAAGTAATATCAATTTTTTTTGTTGTTGGCACTATAGTCATGTTCTCCGTTTTGGGATAGATGATATTGACGCTTTGGATTCAGAAAAAAACTTTTTTTCCGCTATTTTCCTTATAATTAACGTTCATCCGTGAAATAAGGCAAACTTGGAAACTTAGAATAATCTCTATTCTTTTTGTTATGGGTACTACAATCATGTTCTCCTTATTAGGATACACGGTGTTGATGCATTAGATTTGCAAGAAAAGCTTTTCTTTTCGCCATTTTCCTTATAACCAAAGTTCATCCGCAAAATGATACAAACTTGGATACTCGTAATAATATCCATTCTTTTTGTTATTGGCACTATAATCATGTTCTCCACATTGAGATAAATGATATTGAAACTTTAGATTTCTGGGGAAAGCTTTTCATTTCACCATTTTCCTTACAATTACTGTTCATCCATGAAATGAGGCAAACTTAGATACTCGGAGTAGTCTCAATTCTTTTTGTTACAAGTACTATAATCATCTTTTCCTTATTGGGATATATGATATGGATGCATTGGATTTGCAAGAAAAGCTTTTCATTTCACTATTTTCCTTATAATCAAAGTTCATCTGTGAAATGAGACAAACTTGGATACTTGTAATAATCTCCATTCTTTTTCTTATGGGCACTACAATCATGTTCTCCTCATTGGGATACACGATATTGATGCTTTCGATTAGGAAGAAAAGCTTTTCTTTCTACCAATTTTCTAATAATCAAAGTTCTTCCGTGAAATGAGACAAACATGGATACTCATAAAAATCTCCATTCTTTTTTTTATTGGCACTACAATAATGTTCTCCACATTAGGATACACGATATTGATGCTTTCAATTTGGAAGAAAAGCTTTTCTTTCCACCATTTTCCTTATGGTCAAAGTTCATTCATGAAACGAGACAAACTTGGATACTCGTACATAATCTCCATTCTTTTTGTTATTGGCCCTACAGTAATGCTCCCCACATTGGGATACACAATCTTAATGCTTTGGATTTGCAAGCTTTTCTTTCCACCATTTTCATTATAATCAAAGTTCATCCGTGAAACAAGATAAACTTGGATACTTGTAATAATCTCCATTCTTTTTATTATTGGCACTATAATCATGTTCTCCATCTTGGCATACAAGATATAGATGCTTTGGATTTGCAAGAAAAGCTTTTTTTTCCACCATCTTCTTTATAATCAAAGTTCATCCCTGAAATCAGACAAACTTGGATACTCGTAATAATCTCCATTCTTTTGTTATTGGGACTACAATCATCTTTTCCATATTGGGATACACTATCTTGAAGCTTTAGATTTGCAACAAAAGCTTTTTTTTGCACCATTTTCTTTATAATCAAAGTTTATCTGCAAAATGAGATGAACTTTGATACTCATAAATATCTCCATTCTTTTTGTTATGGGAATAACAATAACATTCTCCTCATTGGGATACATGATATTAATGCTTTGGATATGCAAGAAAAGCTTTTTTTTTCACCATTTTCTTTGTGATTAAAGTTCATTCGTAAATGGGACAAACTTTGATACTCGTAATAATATCCATTCATTTTGCTATAGGCACTATAATCATGTTCTCCTCATTGGGATACACGATATTGATGCTTTGGACTTGCAAGAAAAGCTTTTCTTTCCACCATTTTCCTTCTAATCAAAGTTCATCTATGAAATGAGGCAAACATGGATACTCGTAATAATATCCATTCCTTTTGTTGTTGGCACTACAATCATGTTCTCTGCTTTGGGATAGATGATATTGACATTTTGGATTCGAAAGAAAGGCTTTTTTTCCACCATTTTTCTTATAATTAATGTTCATCTATGAAATAAGGCAAACTTGGATACTCAGAATAATCTCCATTCTTTTTGTTATGGGCACTGCAATCATGTTCTTCTTATTGGGATACACAGTATTGATGCATTGGATTTGGAAGAATAACTTTTCTTTTTGCCATTTTCCTTATAACCAAAGTTTATCCATGAAATGAGACAAACTTGGATGCTCGTAATAATATCCATTTTTTTTGCTAGTGGCACTACAATCATGTTCCCCACGTTGAGATAAATGATATTGAAACTTTGGATTTGTAGGAAAAGCTTTTCATTCCCCTATTTTCCTTTCGATTAAGGTTCATCCATGAAATAAGGCAAACCTGGATACTCAGAATAATATCAATTCTTGTTATGGGCACTACAATCATATTCTCCTCATTCAGATACACGATATTGATGCATTGGATTTGCAAAAAAAGCTTTTCTTTCCACTATTTTCCTTTTGATCAAAGCTCATTTGTGAAAGAAGACAAACTTGGATACTCGTAATAATATCTATTCCTTTTCTTATGGGCATTACAATCATGTTCTCCTCATTGGGATACACGATATTAACACTTTCGATTAGGAAGAAAATCTTTTCTTTCCAACAATTTCCTTATAATCAAAGTTCCATGAAATGAGACAACCATGAATACTCATAATAATCTTTATTTTTTTCATTAGCACTACAATCATGTTCTCCACATTGGGATACACGATATTGATGCTTTTGATTTGGAAGAAAAGCTTTTCTTTCCACCATTTTCCTTATGATCAAAATTCATTCATGAAATGAGATAAACTTGGTTACTCGTACATAATCTCCATTCTTTTTGTTATTGGCACTACAATCATGTTCCTTACATGGGGATATATGATCTTGATTCTTTGGAATTGCAAGCAAAGTTTTTTTTTTCACTATTTTCCTTATAATCAAAGTTCATCCATGAAATGATATAAACTTGGATACTCATAATAATCCCCATTCTTCTTGTTATAGGAAAAACAATCACATTCTCCTCGTTAGGATACACTATATTGATGCTTTGGATATGCAGGAAAAGCTTTTCTTTCCACTATTTTTTAATGATTAAAGTTCATTCGTGAAATGAGATAAACTTGGATACTCATAATAATCTCCATTCTTTTTGTTATTGGGACTACAACCATGTTCACCACATTGGGATACACGATCTTGATGCTTTGGATTTGCAAGAAAAGATTTTTTTTCCACCATTTTCCTTACAATCAAAGTTCATCCGTGAAATGAGACAAACTTGGATACTCATAACAATCTCTGTACTTTTTGTTATAGGCATTAAAATAACGTTCTCCTCATTGGGATGCATGATATTGACACTTTCGATTTGGAAGAAAAGCTTTTTTTTCCACCATTTTCCTTATAATCAAAGTTTTTCCATCAATTGAGACAAACTTGGATACTCATAATATTATCCATTCTCTTGGTTATTGGCACTAAAATCATGTTCTCCACTTTGGGATAGATGATATTGATGCTTTTCATTTGCAAGAAAAGCTTTTCTTTCCACCGTTTTCCTTATAATCAATTCTATTCCATGAAATGAGACAAACCTAGGTACTCATAACAATCTCTATTGTTTCTGTTATCGGAACTACAATAATGTTCTCCTCATTGGGATAAACGATATTGATGCTTTGGATTTGGAAGAAAAGCTTTTCTTTCCACCATTTTCCTTATAATCAAAGTTTATCCGTGAAATGATGCGAACCTGGATACTCTTAATAACATCCATTCTTTATGCTATTGGCACTACAATCATGTTCTCCATATTGGGATACATGATATTGATGCTTTGGATTTGGAAGAAAAGCTTTTCTTTCCACCATTTTCCTTATAATCAAAGTTAATCTGTGAAATGAGACAAACTTGGATACTCATAATAATATCCATTCTTTTTGTTATTGCCATAATAATCATGTTCTTCATATTGGGATACATGATATTGATACTTTGGATTTGCAGAAAAAGCTTTTCTTTCGACTATTTTCCTTATAATCAATGATCATCCGTGGATTGAGGCAAACTTGGGTACTCGTAACAATCTTCATACTTTTTGTTATGGGTGTTACAATAATGTTCCCCTCATTGGGATACATGATATTGACGTATTAGATTTACAGGAAAAGCTTTTCTTTCCACCATTTTCCTTATAATCAAAGTTAATCTGTGAAATGAGACAAACTTGGATACTCGTAATAATATCCATTCTTTTTATTGTTGGCACTACAACCATGTTCTCCACACTGGGATACATGATCTTGATGCTTTGGATTTGCAAGAAAAGGTTTCTTTCCACCATTTTCCTTATAATTAATATTCATCTGTGAAATGAGACAAACTTGGGTACTTGTAATAATCTCCACTCTTTTTGTTATAGGCACTATAATCATGTCCTCCTCATTGGGATACATGATATTGATGCTATCGATTTCTAAGAGAAGCTTTTCTTTCCACCATTTTCCTTATAATCAAAGTTCATCTACAAAATGAGACAAACTTGGATACTCATAATAATCTCCATTCCTTTTGATATTGGCACAACAATCATGTTTTTCGCATTGGGATACACAATCTTGATGCTTTGGATTTGCAAAAGCTATTCTTTCCACCATATTCTTATAATCAAAGTTCATCCATGAAATGAGACAAACTTGGATACTCGTAATAACATCCATTCTTTTTGTTATTGGCACTACAATCATATTCTCCACATCTGGATACGCGATATTGACGTTTTGATTTGCAAAAAAAACTTTTCTTTCCTCCATTTTCCTTATAATCAAAGTTCATCTGTGAAATGAGACAAACTTGGATACACATAACAACATTCATTCTTTCTGTTATTGGCACAAAAATCAGGTTCGCAACATTTGGATACACAATATTGGTGCTTTGGGTTTGCAGGAAAAGCTTTTCATTCCACCATTTTTCTTACAATCAAAGTCCACCCATGAAATGAGACAAACTTGGATACTCGTAATAATATCCATTCTTTTTGTTATAGGCGCTACAATCATGTTCTCCTCCTTGGGATACACGATATTAAAGCTTTGGATTTGGAAGAAAAGTTTTTCATTCTATCATTTTCCTTATAATTGAAGTTAATCCGTGAAATGAAACAAACCCGGATACTCATAATAATATTCATTCTTTTTGTTGTTGGCACTACAATCATGTTTTCCATATTGGGATACATGGTATTGATGCATTCGTGTTGCAAGAAAAGCTTTTCAATCCACCATTTTCCTTGTAATTAAAGTTCATCCGTGAAATGAGACAAACTTGGATACTCGTAACAATCTCTATACTTTTTGTTATGGGCTTTACAATAATGTTTTCCTTATTGGGATACACAATTTGATGCTTTCAATTTTCCAGAAAAGCTTTTCTTTCCACCATTTTCCTTATAATCAAAGTTCCCCCGTGAAATGAGACAAACTTGGAAACTCATAATAATCTCAATTCCTTTTGTTATTGGCACCACAACCATGTCCTCCACATTGGGATACATGATCTTGATGCTTTGAATTTGCAAGAAAAGCTTTTCTTTCCACTATTTTCCTTATAATTAATGGTCATCTGTGAAATAAGACAAACTCAAAGACTTATAATAATTTCAATTTTTTTCATTATGGGAACAACAATCATGCTGTTCTCATTGGGATAAACGATATTGATGCTTTGGATTTTCAGGAAAAACTTTTCTTTCCACTTATTTCCTTATTATCAATGCTCATCCGTCAAATGAGACAAACTTGGATACTCGTAATAATCTGCATTCCTTTTGTTATTGGCACTACAATGATATTCTCCATATTAGGATACATGATCTTATTGCTTTGGATTTGCAAGAAAAGGTTTTCTTTCCACCATTTTCCTTATAATTAATATTTATCTGTGAAATGAGACAAACTCGGGTACCCGTAATAATCCCTATTTTTTTGTTATAGGGACTACAATCATGTTCTCCTCATTGGGATACACAATATTAATGCTTTGGATTTGTAAGAAAAGCTTTTCTTTCCACTATTTTCCTTATAATCAAAGTTCATCTATGAAATAAGAAAACTTGGATACTCGTAATAATCTCCATTCTTTTTGTTATTGGCACTACAATCATGTTCTCCATGTTAGGATAAATGATCTCGATGCTTTGCATTTGCAAGAAAAGCTTTTCTTTCCACCATTTTCCTTATAATTAATGTTCATCCGTAAAATGAAACAAACTTGGATACTTGTAACAATCCCCATTCTTTTTGTTATGGGAACTACACTCATGTTGTCCTCATTGGTATACACAATATCGATGCTTTGGATTTGCAAGAAAAGCTTTTCTTTCCACCATTTTCCTTGTAATCAAAGTTCATCTGTGAATTGAGACAAACTTGGATACTCTTAATAATCTCCATACTTTTTGTTATGGGCACTACAATCATGTTCTCCTCATCAGGATACACAATATTAATGCTTTGGATTTGCAAGACAAGCTTTTCTTTCAACAATTTTCCTTATAATTAAAGTTTATCCATGAAATGAGACAAATTTGGATACTCTAACAATCTTCGTACTTTTTGTTATAGGCATTACAATAATGTTCTCCTTATTGGGATACACGATATTGATGCTTTGGATTTGCAAGAGAAACTTTTCTTTCCACCATTTTCATCATAATCCAAGTTCATCCGTGAAATAAGACAAACTTGGATACTCGTAATAATCTCCATTCATTTTGTTATGGGCACTACAATCATGTGCTCCTTATTGAGATACACGGTATTGATGCTTTAGATTTGCAAGAAAAGCTTTTCTTTCCACCATGTTCCTTATAACCAATGTACATCAGTTAAAGGGGACAAACTTGGATACTCGTAATAATCTCCATTCTTTTTGTTATGGGCACTACGATCATGTTCTCCTCATTGGAATACATGATATTGGCCCTTTTGAATTGAAAGAAAAGATTTTCTTTCCACTATTTTCCTTACAATTAAAGTTCATCCTTCAAATGAGACAAACTTAGAAACTTAAAATAATATCCATTCGTTTTGTTATTGGCACTACAACCATGTTCTCCGCATTGGGATACATGGTATTGATGCTTCAAATTGGCAAAAAAAACTTTTCCTTCCACCATTTCCCTTATAATTAAAGTTTATCTATGAAATGAAACAAACTTGGATACTCGTAATAATCTCCATTCTTTTAGCTATTGGCACTACGAGCATGTTCTTTACATTGGGATACACGATCTTGATGTTTTGGATATGCAAGAAAAGCTTTTCTTCCTACCATTTTCCTTACAGTTAATGTTTATCCGTGAAATAAGACAAACTTGGCTACACGTTATAATATCCATTATTTTCGTTGTGGGCACTACAATCATATTCTCCTCATTGGGATAGATGATATTGATGCTTTGGATTTACAAGAAAAGTTTTTCTTTCCACCATTTTTCTTATAATCAAAGTTTATCCATGAAATGAGACAGACTTGAATACTCATAATAGTTTCCATTCTTTTTGTCATAGGCGCAGTGATCATGTTCTCCTTATTGGGATACATGATATTGACGCTTTTGATTTGGAAGAAAAGCTTTTCTTTCCACCATTTTCCCTATAATTAAAGTTTATCTATGAAATGAGATAAACTTGGATACTAATAATAAGCTTTATTCTTTTTGTTATGGGCACTATGATTATGTTCTACACATTGGAATACCTGATATTGACGCTTTTGATTTGGAAGAAAAGTGTTTCTTTCCACCATTTTCCTAATAATCAAAGTTCATCCGTCAAGTAAGACAAAACCTGGATACTCATAATAATCTCTATTCTTTTTGTTGTTGGCACTACAATCATGTTCTCCACATTGGCATACATAATATAGATGCTTTGATTTGGCAAGAAAAAAATTTCTTTCCACCATTTTCCTTGTAATCAAGGATAATCCATGAAATGAGACAAACATGGATACTCGTAATAATCTCCATTCTTTTTGTTATTGGCACTACAAGCATGTTCTCTACATTAGGATACACGAACTTAATGCTTTGGATTTGCAAGAATAGCTTTTTTTTCACCATTTTCCTTACAGTTAATGTTCATCTGTGAAATGAGACAAACATAGATACTCGTAATAATATCCATTGTTTTTATTATAGGCACTACAATCATGTTCTCCTCATTGGGATACACGATATTGATGCTTTGGATATGCTACAAAAGCTTTTCTTTTCGCCATTTTCTTTGTAATTAATGTTCATCCATGAAATAAGACAAACTTGGGTACTCATAATAATCTCCATACTTTTTCTTATAGGCACTACAATCATGTTCATCTCATTGGGATACAGGATATTGATGCTTTGATTTGGCAAGAAAAGCTTTTCTTTCTACCATTTTCCTTATAATTAATGTTCATCCATGAAATGAGACAAACTTGGATACTTGAAATAATCTCCTTTCTTTTTGTTATTGGGCATTACAATCATGTTCACCTCATTGGGATACACGATATTGATGCTTTTGTTTGGCAAGAAAAGGTTTTCTTTCCACCTTTTTTCTTATTATTAAAGTTGATTCATGAAATGGGACAATGTTGGATATGCATAATAATCTCCATTCTTTTTGTCGTGGGCACTGCAATCATGCTCAGCTCATTGGGATACATGATCCTGACACTTTGATTTGGCAAGAAAAGTTTTCTTTCCACCATTTTCCTTATAATCAAAGTTGATCTGTTAAATGAGACAAACTTGAATACTTGTAATAACCTTTATTCCTTCTATTATGGGCACTACAATCATGTTCTCCTTATTGGGATACATGACATTGATGCTTTAGATTTGCAAGAAAAGCTTTTCTTTCCCCCATTTTCCTTGTAATTAATGTTCCCCTATGAAATGAGACAAATATGGATACTCATAATAATCTCCATTCTTTTTGTTATGGGCACTACAATCAGGTTCTCCTCATTGGGACATGCGATATTGATGCTTTGGATTTGGAAGAAAAGCTTTTTTTCTTACCATTTTCCCTATAATTAATGTTCCCCTGTGAAATGAGATAAACTTGGATACTCTAATAATCTCCATTCTTTTCGTTATGGGAACTATAATCATGTTCTCCACATTAGGATAGAAGATATTGATGCCTTGGATTTGCAGGAAATGCTTTTCTTTCCACCATTTTCCTTATAATCAACATTCATCTATGAAGTGATACAAACTTGGATACTTCTAATAATCTCCATTCTTTTTGTTATTGGCACTACAATCATGTTCTCCAGTTTAGGATGCTAGAAGTTGATGATTTGGATTTACAAGAAAAGGTTTTCTTTCCACCATTTTCCTTATAATCAACGTTCATCCATGAAATGATACAAAGTTAGGTACTTGTAATAATCTCCATTCTTTCTATTATTGGCATTGAAATCATGTTCTCCTTATTGGTATATAGAATATTGATGCTTTGGATTTGCAAGAGAAGCTTTTCTTTCTACCGTTTTCCTTATAACCAAAGTTCATCTGTGAAATGAGATAAACTTGGATACTCATAATAATCTCCATTTTGTTTGTTACTAGCACTACAATCATGTTCTCCACTTTGGGATATATGATATTAATGCTTTGAGTTGGCAAGACAAGCTTTTCTTTCCACCATTTTCCTTGCAAGTAATGTTCATCCTTCAAATGAGAAAAACTTGGATAGTTATAATAATCTTCATTCTTTTTGTTATGGGCTCTATAATCATGTTCCCCTTATTGGTCATACAATATTAATGCTTTGGATTTGCAAGAAAAGCTTTTTTTTTCCCATTATTTTCCTTAAAATCAATGTTCATCCATGAAATAAGACAAACTTGGATTCCTATACTAATCTACATTATTTTTGTTATTGGGCACTACAATCATGTTCACCTCATTAGGATGCACGATCTTGATGCTTTGATTTGGCAAGAAAAGCTTTTCTCTCCACCATTTTCCTTATAATCAAAGTTCATCCATGAAATGAGACAAATTTGGATACTATTAATAATCTCCCTTCTTTTTGTTGTGGGCACTACAATCATGTTCTCCTTATTAGGATATACGATATTGATGCTTTGGATTTGCAAGAAAAGCTTTTCTTTTCACCATTTTCCTTATAATCATTGTTCATCGGCAAAATAAGACAAACTTAGATACACCTAATAATCTCTATTTTTTTCGTGATGTGCACTACAATCATGTTCTCCACGTTAGGATACACAATATTGATGCTTTGGATTTTGCAGGAAAAGCATTTCTTTCCACCATTTTCCTTGTAATTAATGTCCATTTGTGAAATGAGACAAGCTTCGATACTCGTAATAATCTCCATTCCTTTTGTTATTTGCACTACAATCATGTTCTCCTCATTGGGATAAATGAATTGATGCTTTGAATTTGCAAGGTAGGCTTTTCTTTCCACCATTTTTGTAATAATCAAAGTTCATCTGTGAAATAAGAGAAACTTGGATACTCATAATAATCTACATTCTTTTTGTTATTGGCACCATAATCACGTTATCCATATTGGGATATACGATATTGAAGCTTTGGATTTGCAAGAAAAGCTTTTCTTTCCACCATTTTCCTTGTAGTTAATGTTCATTTGTGAAATGAGATAAACTTAGATGCTTGTAATAATCTCTATTCTTTTATTATTGGCACTACAATCATGTTCTCCGCATTATGATACATGATGTTGAAACTTTGGATTTACGAAAAAAGCTTTTCTTTCCACCATTTTCCTTGTAGTTGATGTTCATCCATGAAATAAGGCAAACTTAGACACTCGTAATAATCTCTATTCTTTACATTATGGGAACTACAATAATGTTTCCCTCAATGGGATACATGATATTGATGCTTTAGATTTGCATGAAAAGCTTTTCTTTCTCACATTTTCCTTATAATCAAAGTTCATCTATGAAATAAGACAAACTTGGATGCAAGTAATAATCTGCATTCTTTTTGTTATAAGCACTACAGTCCTGTTCTCCTCATTGCGATGCATGATATTGTTATGGGCATTACAATCATGTTCTCCTCATTATGATCTCCTCATTGGGATGCATGATATGGTTATGGGCATTACAATCATGTTCTCCTCATTGGGATATATGATATTGATGCTTTGGATTTGCAAGAAAAGCTTATTTTTCCACCATTTTCCTTAAAATCAAAGTTCATCTGTGAAATGAGATAAACTTTGATACTAATAATAATCTCCATAATTTTTGTTATTGGCACTACAATCATGTTCTTCACATTGGGATACATGGTATTAAAGCTTTGGATTTGTAAGAAAAGCTTTTCTTTCCACCATTTTCCTTGTAGCTAATGTTCAACCGTGAAACAAGACAAACTTAGATACTCATAATAATCTCCATTCTTTTCTTTTCACTATTTTCCTTATAATTAATGTTCATCCGTGAAATGAGACAAACTTGGATACTCATAATAATCCCTTTTCTTTTTGGTATTAGGCACTACAATCATGTTCACCTCATTGGGATGCACGATATTGATGCTTTTATTTTGCAAGAAAAGCTTTTCTTTCCATAATTTTCCTTACTATTAAAGTTTATCCGTGAAATGAGACAAACTTGGATACATGTAATAATCTGCATTGTTTTTGTTAAAGGCACTACAATCATGCTCCCCTCATTGGGATACATGATCCTAATGCTTTGATTTGGCAAGAAAAGTTTTTCTTTCCACCATTTTCCATATAATCAAAGTTTATCCGTGAAATGAGACAAACTTGGATACTCGTAATAATCACCATTCTTTTTGTTATGGGCACTACAATCATGTTTTCCTTATTAGGATACATGATATTGATGCTTTGATTTGGCAAGAAAAGCTTTTTTTTCCATGATTTTCCTTATAATCAAAGTTCATCCGTGAAATAAGACAAACTTGGATACTCGTCATAATCTCCATTCTTCTTGTTATGGGCACTACAATTATCTTCTCCTTATTAGGAAGCATGATATTGTTCTGGGCACTACAATCACGTTCTCCTCATTGGGATGCACGATATTGATGCTTTGGATTTGCAAGAAAAACTTCTCTTTCCACCATTTTTCTTATAATCAAAGTTCATCCGTGAAATAAGACAAACATGGATACTTGTAATAATCTCCATTCTTTTTGTTATGGGCACTACAATCATGTTCTCCTTGTTGGGATGCACGAAAATAATGCTCTAGATTTGGAAGAAAAGCTTTTTTTCCACCATTTTCCTTGTAATTAATGTTCATCTATCAAACGAGGCAAACTTTGATGCCCATAATAATCCCTATTCTTTTTGTTTTGGCCACTATAATCATGTTCTTCTTTTTGGGTATAAGATATTAATGCTTTGTATTTGCCAGAAAATCTTTTCTTTCCATCATTTTCCTGATAGTCAAAGTTCATTTATGAAATGAGACAAACCTAGATTCTTATAATAATCTCTATTATTTTTGTTATTGGACACTGCAGTCATGTTCACCTTATTGGGATACACGATATTGATGTTTGCTTTGCAAGAAAAGCTTTTCTCCCTACCATTTTTGTTCTAATTAATGTTCATCCGTGAAATAAGATAAACTTGGATACTAATAATAATCTCCCTTATTTTTGTTTGGGGCACTACAGTCAGGTTCACCTCATTGGGATACATGATATTGATGCTTTTATCTAGTAGGAAAAGCTTTTCTTCCCATCATTTTCCTTATTATTAAAGTTTATCCATGAAATGAGACAAACTTGGATACATATAATAATCTGCATTCTTTTTTTATGGGCACTACAATCATGCTCACCTTACAAGGATACACGATCTTGACGCTTTGATTTGGCAAGAAAAGTTTTTCTTTTCACCATTTTCATTATAATTAAAGTTCATTCATGAAATAAGACAAACTCGAATACTCGTAATAATCTCTATTTTTTTTGTCATGGGCACTACAATCATGTTCTCTTCATTAGGATACATGATATTCATGCTTTGATTTGGCAAGAAAAGCTTTTCTTTCTAGGATTTTCCTTATAATCAAAGTTCATCTGTGAAACGAGACAAACATGGATACTTGTAATAATCTCTATTCTTTTTGTTCTCCTCAATGGGATGCATGATATTGTTATGGGCATTAAAATCATGTTCTCCTCATTGGGATACATGATATTGATGCTTTGGATTTGCAAGAGAAGCTTCTCTTTCCACTATTTACCGTATAATCAAAGTTCATCCGTGAAATGAGACAAACTTTGATACTAATAATAATCTCCATTCTTTTTGTTATTGGCACTACAATCATGTTCTCCACATTAGGATACACGATATTGAAGCTTTGGATTTGCAAGAAAAGCTTTTCTTTCCACCATTTTCCCTGTAGTTAATGTTCATCCATGAAACGAGACAAACTTGGATACTCGTAATAATCTACATTCTTTTCTTTCCACTATTTTCCTTATAATTAATGTTCATCCGTGAAACGAGACAAACTTGGATTTCTTGTAATAATCTCCATTCTTTTCGTTATGGGCATTACAATCATGTTCTCCTCATTGAGATACACGATATTGATGCTTTTATTTGGCTAGGAAGGCTTTTCTTTCCACTATTTTTCTTATTATTAAAGTTCATTCGTGAAGTGAGACAAACTTGGATACACGTAATAATCTCCATTGCTTTTGTTAAAGGGACTTAAATCATGCTCACCTCATTAGGATACATGATCCAGATACTTTGATTTGGCAAGAAAAGCTTTTATTTCCACCATTTTTCATATAATCAAAGTTCATCTGTGAAATGATACAAACTTGGATACTCCTAATAATCACCATTCTTTTTGTTATGGGCACTACAATCATGTTCTCCTCATTGGGATACATGAGATTGATGCTTTGATTTGGCAAGAAAAGCTTCTCTTTCCATAGTTGTCCTTATAATCAAAGTTTGTTTATGAAATGAGACAAACTTGGATACTCGTCATAATCTCTATTCTTCTTGTTATGGGCACTGCAATTATGTTCTCCTCATTGGGATGCATGACATTGTTATGGGCACTACAATCATGTTCTCCTTATTGGGATGCACGATATTGATGCTTTGGATCTGCAGGAAAAACTTCTCTGTCCATCATTTTCCTTATAATCAAAGTTCATCCATGAAATGAAACAAACTTGGATAGTCATACCAATCTCTATTCTTTTTGTTATTGGCACTGCAATCATGTTCTCCACATTAGGATGCATGATGTTGATGCTTTGGTTTTTGCAGAAAAAGCTTTTTTTTCCACCATTTTCCTAGTAATTAATGTTCATCGATCAAATGGGATAAACTTGGATACCCATAATAATCCCCATTCTTTTTGTTATGGCCACTAAATCATGTTCTCCTCATTGGGTACACGATATTAATGCTTTGGATTTGCCAAAAAATCTCTTTTTTCCATCATTTTCCTTATAGTCAAAGTTCATCCATGAAATGAGACAAACCTAGATTCTCATAATAATCTCCATCATTTTTTTATTGGACACTACAATCATGTTCACCTCATTGGGATACACGATATTGATGCTTTACTTTGGCAAGAAAAGCTTTTCTCCCCACCATTTTCCTTGTAATTAATGTTCATCCGTGAAATCAGACAAACTTGGATACTCGTAATAATCTCCATTCTTTTTGTTATTTGCACTACAAACTTGTTCTCCTCATTAGGATACATGACATTGATGCGTTGGATTTGCAAGAAAAGCTTTTCTTTCCACTATTTTCCTTATAATCAAAGTTCATCCGTGAAATGAGACAAACTTTGGTTCTTGTAATAATCTCCATTCTTTCTGTTATGGGCACTACAATCATGTTCTCCATATTGGGATACACGATATTTATGCTTTGGATTTGCAAGAAAAGCTTTTCTTTCCACCATTTTCCTTGTAATTAGTGTTTATCTGTCAAATGAGACAAACTTGGATACTCATAAAAATTCTTGTTCTTTTTGTTATGGGCACTATAATCATGTTCTCCTCATTAGGTACACGATATTAATGCTTCGATTGTAAGAAAATCTTCTCTTTCCATTATTTTTCTGAAAATCAAAGTTCGTTTGTGAAATAAGAAAAACCTAGATACTTATAATAAACTCCATTACTTTTGTTATTCGACACTACAATCATGTTCACCTTATTGGGATGCATGGTATTCATGCTTTGTTTTGGCAAGAAAATCTTTTCTCTCTTCCATTTTCCTTGTAATTAATGTTCACCCGTGAAATAAGACAAACTTGGATACTTGTAATAATCTCCATTCTATTTGTTATTTGCACTATAATCCTATTCTCCTTATTGGGATGCATGACATTGATGCGTTGGATTTGTAAGAAAAGCTTTTATTTTTGCTATTTTCCCTATAATCAAAGTTCATCTATGAAATGAGATAAACTTTGGTTCTCGTAATAATCTCTATTATTTTTGTTGTGGGCACTACAATCATGTTCTCTACATTGGGATACATGATATATATGCTTTGGATTTGCAAGAAAAGCTTTTCTTTCCACCATTTTCCTTGTAATTAATGTTCATCTGTCAAATGAGATAAACTTGAATACTCGTAACAATCCCCATTCTTTTTGTTATGGGCATTATAATCATGTTCTCCTCATTAGGTACACTATATTAATGCTTTGGATTTGCAAGAAAATCTTCTCTTTCCATCATTTTCCTGAAAATTAAAGTTCGTTCATGAACTGAGACAAACCTGGACACTCATAAAAATCTCCATTATTTTTGTTGTTGGACACTACAATCATGTTCACCTCATTGGGATGCACGATATTGATGCTTTGCTTTGCCAAGAAAAGCTTTTCTCTCCACCATTTTCCTTATAATTAATGTTCACCCATGAAATGAGACAAACTTGGATACTCATAATAATCTATATTCTTTTTGTTATTTGCACTACAATCCTATTCTCCTCATTGAGATGCACAACATTGATGTGTTGGATTTGCTGGAAAAGCTTTTCTTTCCACTATTTTCCTTATAATCAAAGTTCATCTATGAAATGAGACAACTTCGGTTCTTGTAATAATCTCCATTCTTTTTGTTACGGGCACTACAATCATGTTCTCCACATTGGGATACATGATATTTATGCTTTGGATTTGCAAGAAAAGCTTTTCTTTCCACCATTTTTCTTATAATTAATGTTCATCTATCAAATGAAACAAACTTGGATACTCATAACAATCCCCATTCTTTTTGTTATGCGCACTATAATCATGTTCTCCTCATTAGGTACACGATATTAATGCTTTGGATTTGCAAGAAAATCTTCTTTTTCCATCATATTCCTGAAAATCAAAGTTCATTCGTAAAATGAGACAAACCTAGATACTCATAATAATCTCCATTATTTTTGTTATTGGACACTACGATCATGTTCACCTCATTGGGATACATGATATTGATGCTTTGCTTTGGTAAGAAAAGCTTTTCTCTTCACCATTTTCCTTGTAATTAATGTTCATCCGTGAAATGAGATAAACTTGGACACTCATAATAATCTCCATTCTTTTTGTTATGGGCACTACAATCGTGTTCTCCTTATTAGGATACATTATATTGATGCTTTGATTTGGCAAGAAAAGCTTTTTGTTCCACCATTTTCCTTATAATCAAAGTTTATTCGTGAGTTGAGACAAACATGGATACTCGTAATAATCTTTATTCTTTTTGTTATTGGCACTACAATCATGTTCTCCATGCTGGGATACATGATATTAATGCTTTGGATTTTGCAAGAAAAGCTTTTTTTTCCACCATTTTCCTAGTAATTAATGTTCATCCATGAAATGAGATAAACTTGGACACTCGTAATAATCTCTATTCCTTTTGTTATTTGCACTATAATCATGTTCTCCTCATTGGGATACACGACATTGATGCTTTGGATTTGCTAGAAAAGCTTTTCTTTCCAACATTTTCCTTATAATCAAAGTTCATCCATGAAATGGGATGAACTTGGGTTCCCGTAATAATGTCCATTCTTTTTGTTATGGGCGCTACAATCATGTTCTCCACATTGGGATACATGATATTTTTGCTTCGGATTTGCAAGAAAAGCTTTTCTTTCCACCATTTTCCCTGTAATTAATGTTCATCTGTCAAATGAGATAAACTTTGATACTCATAACAATCCCTATTCTTTTTGTTATGGGTACTATAATCATGTTCTCCTCATTGGGTACACGATATTGAAGCTTTGGATTTGCAAGAAAATATTTCTTTCCATCATTTTCCTGAAAATCAAAGTTCATTCCTAAAATGAGATAAACTTGGATCTGCATTATTTTTGTTATTGGACACTACAATCATGTTCACCTTATTGGGATACACGATATTGATGCTTTGCTTTAGCAAGAAAAGATTTTCTCTCCACCATTTTCCTTGTAATTAATATTCATTTGTGAAATGAGATAAACATGGATACTCGTAATAATCTCCCTTCTTTTTGTTATACAATGCTACTATCATGTTCACTTCATTAGGATACAAGATATTGGTGCTTTTATCTAGCAGGAAAAGCTTTTCTTTCCATTATTTTCCTTATTATTAAAGTTCATTCGTGAAGTGAGACAAACTTGATACGCATAATAATCTTTATTTTTTTTGTTGTGGGCACTACAATCATGTTCTCCTCATTGGGATATACGATATTGATGCTTTGTTTTTGCAGGAAAAGCTTTTCTTTTCACCATTTTTCTTATAATCAAAGTTCATCCATGAAATGAAACAAACATGGATACTCATAACAATCTGCATTCTTTTTGTTATTAGCACTACAATCATGTTCTCCACATTGGGATACACGATATTGCCGCTTTGGATTTTAGAAGAAAACATTTTTTTCCACCATTTTCCTTGTAATTAATGTTCACCCATGAATTGAGACAAACTTGGATACTGGTAATAATCTCCATTCTCTTTGTTATTTGCACTATAATCATGTTCTCCTCATTAGGATACACGACATTGATGCATTGATTTGCAAGAAAAGCTTTTCTTTCTGCCATTTTCCTCTAATCAAAGCTCATCCGTGAAATGAGACAAACTTGGATAATCATAATAATATCCATTCCTTTTGCTATAGGCACTACAATTATGTTCTCCTTATTGTGATATACAATATTAATGATTTGGATTTGCAAGGAAACCTTTTCTTTCCATCATTTTCCTTATAGTCAAAGTTCATCTGTGAAATGAGACAAACATGGATACTAGTAATAGTCTCCATTCTTTTTGTTATGGGCATTACAATCATGTTCTCCTCATTGGGATACATGATATTGATGCTTTGATTTTGCAAGAAAAGCTTTTCTTTCCACCATTTTCCTTATAATCAAACTTCATCCGTGAAATGAGGTAAATATAGTTACTCATAATAATCTCTATTCTTTTTGTTATTGTCACTACAATCATGTACACATTAGGATACACGATATTGACACTTTGGATATTATAAGAAAAGCTTTTCTTTCCACCATATTCCTTGTAATTAATGTCTATCCATGAAATGAGACAAACATTGATGCTCGTAATAATCTCCATTCTTTTTGTTATTTGCACTACAATCCTGTTCCTCTCATTGGGATACACAACATTGATGCATTGGATTTGCAAGAAAAGCTTTTCTTTCCACCATTTTCCTTATAATCAAAGTTCGTCCATGAAATTAGACAAACTTGGATACTCGTAATAATATCCATTCTTTTTGTTATGGGCACTACAATCATGTTCTCTTCATTATGATACACAACATTGATGCTTTGGATTTGCAAGAAAACCTTTTCTTTCCACCATTTTCCTTATAATAAAAGTTCATCTGTGAAATGAGACAAACATGGATACTTGTAATAGTCTCCATTCTTTTCGTTATGGGCACTACAATCATGTTCTCCTCATTGGGATACACAATATTGATTCTTTGGATTTGTAAGAAAAGCTTTTCCATTTTTTTCATTATGGGCACTACAATCGTGTTCTCCTCATTGGGATACGCGATATTGATGCTTTGGATTTGCAAGAAAAGCTTTTTTTTCCACCATTTTCCTTATAATCAAAGTTCATCCATGAAATAAGATAAACATGGATTCTCGTAATAATCATCATTCTTTTTGTTATTGGGCACTACAGACATGTTTACTTAACTTGGATTCACACTATTGATGCTTTTATTTGGTATGAAAAGCTTTTTATTCCTCTATTTTCCTTATTATTAAAGTTCATTCATGAAATGAGATAAGCTTGGATATGCGCAATAATCTTCATTCTTTTTGTTATGGGCACTACAATCATGCTCACCTCATTGGGATACACGATCTTGATGCTTTGATTTAGTAAGAAAAGCTTTGATTTGGCAAGAAAAGCAACTTTCCTTATAATCAAAGTTTATCCCTGAAATGAGACAAACTTTGATTCTCATAATAATCTCCATTCTTTTTGTTATGGTGCTACAATCGTGTTCTCCTCATTGGGATACATGATATTGATACTTTGATTTGGCAAGAAAAGCTTTTCTTTCCACCATTTTCTCGATAATTAATGTTCATCCGTAAAATGAGACAAACTTGGATACTCGTAATAATCTCTATTCTTTCTGTTATTTGCACTAGAATCCTGTACTCTTCATTGGGATACATGGTATTGATGCTTTGGATTTCCAAGAAAAGCTTTTCTTCCCACCATTTTCCTTATAATCAAAGTTTATCCATGAAATAAGACAAACATGGATACTCGTAGTAGTCTCTATTCTTTTCATTATGGGCACTACAATCGTGTTCTCCTCATTGGGATATGCAATATTGATGCTTTAGATTTGCAAGAAAAGCTTCTCCATTCTTTTTGTTATGGGCACTACAATCATACTCTCCTCATTAGGATACGCAATATTGATGCTTTGGATTTGTAAGAAAAGCGTTTCTTTCCACTATTTTCCTTGTAATTAATGTTCATCCGTCAAAGGAGACAAACTTGGATACTCGTAATAATCTTCATTCTTTTTGTTATGGGCACTATAATCATGTTCTCCTCATTGGGTACACGATATTAATGCTTTTGATTTGCAAGAAAATTTTTTCTTTCCATCATTTTTCTTATAATCAATGTTCATCTATGAAATATGACAAACTTGGGTTCTCACAATAATCTCCACTATTTTTGTTATTGGACACTGCAATCATGTTCACCTCATTTTGATACACGATATCGATGCTTTGATTTAGCAAGAAAAGTTATTTTTTCCACCATTTTCCTTATAATTAAAGTTTATCTGTGAAGTGAGGCAAACTTGGATACGCGTAATAATCTCCATTCTTTATGTTATGGGCACTACAATCATGTTCATCTTGTCGGGATACATGATCTTGCTACTTTGATTTGGCAAGAAAAGCTTTTCTTTCTGCCATTTTCCTTATAATCAAAGCTTATCTGTAAAATGAGGTAAACTTGGATACTCGTAATAATCTCCGTTCTTTTTTTATAGGCACTATAGTCATGTTCTGCTCATTGGGATACATGATATTGATGCTTTGATTTGGCAAGAAAAGCTTTTCTTTCCACCATTTTCTTGATAATTAATGTTCATCCATAAAATGAGACAAACTTGGATACTCGTAATAATCTCCATTCTTTTTGTTATTTGCACTACAATCGTGTACTTTTCATTGGGATACACGGTATTGATGCTTTGGATTTCCAAGAAAAGCTTTTCTTTCTGCCATTTTCCTTGTAATTAATGTTCATCTATGAAATGGGACAAACTTGGATACTTATAATAATCTCCATTCTTTTTGTCATTTGCACTACAATCATATTCTCCTCTTTGGGATACACGATATTGATGCTTTGGATTTGCAAGAAAAGCTTTTCTTTCTACCATTTTCCTTATAATCAAAGTTCATCCATGAAATTAGACAAATTTGGATACTCGTAACAATATCCATTCTTATTGTTATGGGCATTACAATTATGTTCTCCTCGTTGGGATGCATGATATTGAAGCTTTAGATTTGCAAGAAAAGCTTTTTTTTCCATCATTTTCCTTATAATCAAAGTTCATCCGTGAAATGACACAAACTTGGACACACATAATAGTATCCATTCTTTTTGTTATTGTGCACTACAATCAAGTAAACTCGAAGTAAGAGAGCTATATCCCTATACCTTTTAGTGAAGGCTTCTTTCTCGTTGTTATCCCAATTATCCTAAATGTGCTTCAATTCCTAACAATCATTCTGATGAAAATCGATCTTGATCTCTTTATATATTTTTGAGACATAGTTAGGCTTTAGGATGTCCCTGTCTTGATGTTGGCGACCTTCTGACCATGTTCTGACATTTTCAAAAGACTTGATAGTTAAGATAAGTTATTGCTCCATAAATGATGCCCCTTGTTGAACACCGAACCAGAACAATTATCCCAAAATTATGATAGTCATGATGGTTATGATGAAATAATGCATGCACCAAAATAAAAACAAAGGGAAAATAAGTTAATGGAACATATAGGAGACAAATGTAAGGAAATAAAGAATTTAAGAACATCATAACAAAAAAAATTCATAACATGTCTCAACTAAGTTGGTGAGATGAGAAATGGGCAGTATTTTAACATGCCAAGATGCAGTCTACCCTTCATGAGGTGATGCAATATCTTATTTTGATGGAAAAATAATCGACCCTGGTAATATTCGTTTATCATCACTAGTGCGGATGCGCGTTAAGCCATGACTTGGATAGCATAATGGATTACAGTATAAGACATTGTGAACGATGGTTTTTATTAACTGTCACTTATTTATACAAAGGTTAGCCATCGTTCAAGTGGCAGGATGGCATGCCTTTATAAATGACAAAAATATAGATACAGGTGACAATTGTATACTCATTATCACCTATATAATTATGGTAATTAAGAGTAAAGGTTAGGAATGTTTCCCCGAGTGACCCTATTCTCTAGGTATTCTAGAAGCGTTCTGGCACAGTTTAACATGGTTTAGCTCATAGGGTTCACTATATGACAAACTTGGATACTCATAATAATATCCGTTCTTTCTGTTATTGGCACTACAATCATGTTCTCCATATTAGGATAGATGATATTGATGCTTTGGATTTGTAATAAAAGCTTTTCTTTCCACCATTTTCCTTGTAATTAATGTTCATCCATGAAATGAGGCAAACTTGGATCGCCGTAATAATATCCATTCTTCTTGTTGTGGGCACTACAATCATATTCTCCTCTTTGGGACACACGATATCGATGCTTTGGATTTGCTAGAAAAGCTTTTATTTCCACCATTTTCCTTATAATCAAAGTTCATCTATTAAAATACACAAACTTGGATACTCACAATAATCTTCATTCTTTTTGTTACGTGCACTACAACCATGTTCTCCTCATTGGGATACCCGATATTGGTCCTTTGGATTGCAAGAAAAGCTTTTTTTTTGCTATTTTCCTTCTAATCAAAGATCATTTATGGAATGAGATAAACTTGGATACTCCTAATAGTCTCTGTTCTTTTTGTTATTGGCACTACAATCCTATCCTCCATATTGGGATAGACAATCTTGATGCTTTGGATTTCCAAGAAAAGCTTTTCTTTTCACCATTTTCCTTGTAATTAATATTCGTCCGTGAAATGAGATAAACTTGGATACTCTTAATAATCTCGATTCTTTTTGTTATGGGCACTAAAATCAAGTTATCCTTATTGGAATGCATGATATTGATGCTTAGGATTTGCAAGAAATGCTTTTCTTTCCACTATTTTCCTTGTAAACGAAGTTCATCTATGAAATGAGATAAACTTAGGTACTCCTAATAATCTCCATTATTTTTGTTATTTGCACCACAATCATGTTCTCCATATTGGGATACACGATATTGATGCTTTTGATTTACAACAAAAGCTTTTCTTTCCACCATTTTCCTTATAATCAAAGTTTATTCGTGAAATGAGACAAACTTGGATACTCATAATAATATATGTTCTTTTTGTTATTGGCGCTACAATCATGTTCTCCACATTAGGATAGATGTTATTGATGCATTGGATTTGCAAGAAAAAGTTTTCATTCTACCATTTCCTTATAATCAAAGTTAATCCATGAAATGAGACACACTTGGATACTCCAAATTAAATCCATTCTTTTTGTTACGGGCACTACAATCATGTTCTCCTCATTGGGAGAAACGCTATTGATGCTTTGGATTTGTAAGAAAAGCTTTTATTTCCACCATTTTCTTTATGATCAAAGTTCATCCATGAAATGACACAAACTTGGATACTTGTAATAATCTCCATTATTTTTGTTATAGGCCCTATAATCATGTTCTCTTCATTAGGATGCTTGATATTGTTATTGGCATTGCAATCATGTTCTCCCTATTTAGATAGATGATATTGATGCTTTGGATTTGCAAGAAAAGCTATTCTTTTCACTGTTTTCCTTATGATTAATGTTTATCCATGAAATGAGACAAACTAGGATACTGGTAATAATCTCCATTCCTTTTTGTTATGGGCACTACAATCATGTTCTCCACATTGGGATGCATGATATTGTTTTGGGCATTACAATCATGTTCTTCTCATTAGGATACACGATACTGATGCCTTGGATTTGCAAGAAAAGCTTACATTTCCACCATTTTCCTTATAATCAAAGTTCACCCCGAAATGAGACAAACTTGGATATTCATAATAATCCCCATTTTTTTAGTTATGGGTACTACAATCATGTTCTCCTCATTAGGATATGCGTTATTGATGCTTTGGATTTGTGAGAAAAGCTTTTCTTTCCACCACTTTCATTATAATCAAAGTTCATTCATGAAACGAGACGAACTTTGATACTCATAATAATATCCGTTCTTTCTGTTATTGGCACTGTAATCGTGTTCTCCATATTAGGATAGATGATATTGATGCTTTGGATTTGTAATAAAAGCTTTTTTTTCCACCATTTTCCTTGTAATTAATGTTCATCCGTGAAATGAGGCAAACTTGGATCCCTGTAAGAATATCCATTCTTCTTGTTGTGGGCACTACAATCATGTTCTCCTATTTGGGACACACGATATCGATGCTTTGGATTTGCAAGAAAAGCTTTTATTTCCACCATTTTCCTTATAATCAAAGTTCATCCATGTAATAACATAAACTTGGATACTCACAATAATCTTCATTCTTCTTGTTACATGCACTACAACCATGTTCTCCTCATTGGGATACCCGATATTGGTGCTTTGGATTTGCAAGAAAAGTTTTTTTTTTTTTTTGCTATTTTCCTTCTAATCAAAGATTATTTATGGAATGAGACAAACTTGGATACTCCTAATAGTCTCTGTTCTTTTTGTTATTGGCACTACAATCATGTCCTCTACATTGGGATAGACAATCTTGATGCTTTGGATTCGCAAGAAAAGCTTTTCTTTCCACCATTTTCCTTGTAATTAATATTCATCTGTGAAATGAGATAAACTTGATACTCTTAATAATCTCGATTCTTTTTGTTATGGGCACTACAATCATGTTGCCCTTATTGGGATGCACGATATTGATGCTTAGGATTTGCAAGAAAAGCTTTTCTTTCCACTATTTTCCTTATAAATGAAGTTCATCTGTGAAATGAGACAAACTTAGGTACTCCTAATAATCTCCATTATTTTTGTTATTTGCACCACAATCATGTTCTCCATATTGGGATACACGATATTGATGCTTTTAATTTGCAACAAAAGCTTTTTTTTCCACCATTTTCCTTATAATCAAAGTTCATCCGTGAAATGAGACAAACTTGGATACTCATAATAATACCCGTTCTTTTTATTATTGGCACTACAATCATGTTCTCCATATTAGGATAGATGATATTGATGCATTGGATTTGCAAGAAAAGGTTTTCATTCTACCATTTCCTTATAATCAAAGTTAATCCATGAAATGAGACACACTTGGATACTCCAAATTAAATCCATTCTTTTTGTTACAGGCAGTACAATCATGTTCTTCTCGTTGGGAGAAATGATATTGATGCTTTGGATTTGCAAGAAAAGCTTTTATTTCCACCATTTTCTTTATGATCAAAGTTCATCCGTGAAATGACACAAACTTGGATACTCATAATAATCTCCATTATTTTTGTCATAGGCCCTACAATCATGTCCTATTCATTGGGATGCTTGATATTGTTATTGGCATTACAATCATGTTCTCCCTATTTGAATAGATGATATTGATGCTTTGGATTTGCAAGAAAAGCTATTCTTTTCATCGTTTTTTCCTTATAATTAATGTTTATCCATGAAATAAGAAAAACTAGGATACTCGTAATAATCTCCATTCCTGTTTGTTATAGGCACTACAATCATGTTCTCCACATCGGAATTTGGGCATTACAATCATGTTCTCCTCATTAGGATACATGATATTGATGCCTTGGATTTGCAAGAAAAGCTTACCTTTTCACCATTTTCCTTATAATCAAAGTTCACCCTGAAATGGGACAAACTTGGATATTCATAATAATCCCCATTTTTTTAGTTGTGGGTACCACAATCATGTTCTCCTCATTGGGATACATGATATTGATGCTTTGGATTTGCGAGAAAAGCTTTTCTTTCCACCATTTTCATTATAATCAATGTTCATGCATGAAATGAGACAAACGTGGATACTTATAATAATATCCATTCTTTCTGTTATTGGCACTACAATCGTGTTCTCCCTATTAGGATAGATGATATTGATGCTTTGGATTTGTAATAAAAGCTTTTCCTTCCACCATTTTCCTTGTAATTAATGTTCATCCATAAAATGAGGCAAACGTGGATACTCATAATAATATCCATTCTTCTTGTTGTGGGCACTACAATCATGTTCTCCTCTTTGGGACACACGATATTAATGCTTTGGATTTGCAAGAAAAGCTTTTATTTCCACCATTTTCCTTATAATCAAAGTTCTTCTATCAAATAACACAAACTTGGATACTCACAATAATCTTCAATCTTTTTGTTACGTGCACTACAACCATGTTCTCCTCATTGGGGTACCCGATATTGGTGCTTTGGATTTGCAAGAAAAGCTTTTTTTTTGGCTATTTTCCGTCTAATGAATGATCATTTATGGAATAAGACAAACTTGGATACTCCTAATAGTCTCTGTTCTTTTTGTTATTGGCACACAATCATGTCCTCCACATTGGGATAAATAATCTTGATGCTTTGGATTCGCAAGAAAAGCTTTTCTTTCCACCATTTTCCTTGTAATTAATATTCATCCATGAAATGAGATAAACTTGGATACTCTTAATAATCTCGATTCTTTTTGTTATGGGCACTACAATCATCTTGTCCTTATCAGGATGCACGATATTGATGCTTAGGATTTGTAAGAAAAGCTTTTCTTTTCACTACTTTCCTTATAAACGAAGTTCATCCGTCAAATGAGACAAACTTTGGTACTCCTAATAATCTCCATTATTTATGTTATTTGCACCACAATCATGTTCTCCATATTGGGATACGCGATATTGATGCATTCAATTTGCAACAATAGCTTTTCTTTCCACCATTTTCCTTATAATCAAAGTTCATCCATGAAATAAGACAAACTTGGATACTCATAACAATATCCATTCTTTTTGTTATTGGCACACAATCATGTTCTCCACATTAGGATGATGATATTGATGCATTGGATTTGTGAGAAAAGGTTTTTATTCTACCATTTCCTTCTAATCAAAGTTCATCCATGAAATGAGACACACTTGGATACTCGAAATTAAATCCGTTCTTTTTGTTACGGGCACTATAATCATGTTCTCCTTGTTGGCAGAAATGATATTGATGCTATGGATTTGCAAGAAAAGCTGTTATGTCCACCATTTTTGTTATAGGCCCTACAATCATGTTTTCCTCATTGGGATGCTTGATATTGTTATTAGTAATGCAATCATGTTCTCCCTATTTGGATAGACGATATTGATGCTTTGGATTTGCAAGAAAAGCTATTCTTTTCATCGTTTTCCTTATAATTAATGATTATCCGTGAAATAAGACAAACTAGGATACTCATAATAATCTCCATTCCTTTTTATTATGGGCACTACAATCATGTTCTCTACATTGGGATGCATGATATTGTTTTGGGCATTACAATCATGTTCTCCTCATTGGGATACACGATATTGATGCCTTGGATTTGCAAGAAATGCTTACCTTTCCACCATTTTCCTTATAATCAAAGTTCACCCCGACATAAGATAAACTTGGATACTCATAACAATTGCCATTTTTTTAGTTATGGCTACTATAATCATGTTCTCCTCATTGGGTTACGCGATATTGATGCTTTGGATTTGCAAGAAAAGCTTTTTTTTCCACCATTTTCATTATAACCAAAGTTCATTCATGAAATGAGACAAACTTAGATACTTATAATAATATCTGTTCTTTCTGTTATTGGCACTACAATCGTGTTCTCCATATTAGGATAAATGATATTGATGCTTTGGATTTGTAATAAAAGCTTTTCTTTCCACCATTTTCCTTGTAATTAATGTTCATCCATGGAATGAGGCAAACTTGGACACTCGTAATAATATCTATTCTTCTTGTTGTGGGCACTACAATCATATTCTCCTCTTTGGGACACACGATATTAATGCTTTAGGTTTACAAGAAAAGCTTTTATTTCCACCATTTTCCTTATAATCAAAGTTCATCCGTGAAATAACACAAACTTGGATACTCACAATAATCTTCATTCTTTTTGTTACGTGCACTACAACCATGTTCTCCTTATTGGGATACCTGATATTGGTGCTTTGGATTTGCGAGAAAAGCTTTTTTTCCCTTATTTTCCTTCCAATCAAAGATCATTTATGGAATGAGACAAGCTTGGATACTCCTAATAGTCTCTGTTCTTTTTGTTATTGGCACTACAATCATGTCCTCTACATTGGGATAGAATCTTGATGCTTTGGATTCACAAGAAAAGTTTTTCTTTCCACCATTTTCCTTGTAATTAATATTCATTTATGAAATAAGATAAACTTGGATACTCTTAATAATCCTGATTCTTTTTCTTATGGGCACTACAATCATGTTGTCCTTATTGGGATGCACGATATTGATGATTTGGGTTTGCAAGAAAAGTTTTCTTTCCACTATTTTCCTTATAAATGAAGTTCATCCTTAAAATGAGGCAAACTTAGGTATTCCTAATAATCTCCATTATTTTTGTTATTTGCACCATAATCATGTTCTCCAGATTGGGATACACGATATTGATGCTTTCGATTTGCAATAAAAGCTTTTTTTTTCGCCATTTTCCTTATAATCAAAGTTTATTCGTGAAATGAGAAAAACTTGGATACTCATAATAGTATCCATTCTTTTTGTTATTGGCACTAGATATTGATGCATTGGATTTGCAAGAAAAGGTTTTTATTCTACCATTTCCTTGTAATAAAAGTTTATTCGTGAAATGAGACACACTTGGATACTCGAAATTAAATCCATTCTTTTTGTTACAGGCACTACAATCATGTTCTTCTCGTTGGGAGAAACGATATTGATGCTTTGGATTTGCAAGAAAAGCTTTTATGTCCACCATTTTCTTTATGATCAAAGTTCATCCGTGAAATGACACAAACTTGGATATTCGTTATAATCTCCATTATTTTTGTTATAGGCCCTACAATCATGTTCTCTTCATTGGGATGCTTGATATTGTTATTGGCATTACAATCATGTTCTCCCTATTTGGATAGACGATATTGATGCTTTGGATTTGCAAGAAAAGCTATTCTTTTCACCATTTTCGTTATAATTAATGTTTATCCATGAAATGAGAAAAACTAGGATACTCATAATAATCTCCATTCCTTTTTGTTATGGGCACTATAATCATGTTCTCCACATTGGGATGCATGATATTGTTTTGGGCATTACAATCATGTTCTCCTCATTGGGATACACGATATTGATGCCTTGGATTTGCAAGAAAAGCTTACCTTTCTACCATTTTCCTTATAATCAAAGTTCACCCCGAAATGAGACAAACTTGCATGTTCATAATAATCCCCATTTTTTTAGTTATGAGGACTACATCATATTCTCCTCATTGGGATATGCGATATTGATGCTTTGGATTTGCAAGAAAAGCTTTTCTTTCCACCATTTTCATTAAAATCAAAGTTCATTCCTGAAATGAGACAAACTTGGATACTCATAATAATATCCGTTCTTTATGTTATTGGCACTACAATCGTGTTCTCCACATTAGGATAGATGATATTGATGCATCAGATTTGTAATAAAAGCTTTTCTTTCCACCATTTTCCTTGTAATTAATGTTTATCTATGAAATAAGGCAAACTTGGATACTCATAATAATATCAATTCTTCTTGTTGTGGGCACTGCAATCATGTTCTCCTCTTTGGGACACACGATATTGATGCTTTGGATTTTCAAGAAAAGCATTTCTTTCTGCCATTTTCCTTATAATCACAGTCCATCTATGAAATGAGACAAACTTGGATAATTGCAATAATCTCCATTCTTTTTGTTATTTGCCTTACAATCACATTCTCTTTAGTGGGATATATGATATTGATGCTCTGGATTTACAAGAAAAGCATTTTTTTCCACTATTTTCTTTATAATTAATGTTTATCCTTTAAATGAGACAAACTTGCATACTTATAATAATCCCCATTCTTTTTGCTATGAGCACTGTAATCATGTTCTCCTTATTGGGATACATGATAGTGATGCTTTGTATTTGCAAGAAAAGCTTTTCTTTCCACCATTTTCCTTATAATCAAAGTTTATTTGTGAAATGAGACAAACTTGGATACTCGTAATAATCTCCATTTTTTTTGTTATTAGCGCTACAATCATGTTCTTCACGTTGGGATAAATGATCTTGATGCTTTGGATTTGCAAGAAAAGCTTTTTTTTCCACCATTTTCTTTGTAATTAATGATCATCATGAAATGAGATAAACATGGATACTCATAATAATCTCCATTCTTTATGTTATTTGCATTACAATCATATTCTCCTTATTGGGATACGTGACATTGATGCTTTGTATTTGTAAGAAAAGCTTTTCTTTCCACCATTTTCCGTCTAATCAAAGTTCATCCATGAAATGAGAGAAAATTGTATACTCTTAATAACCTCCATTCTTTTTGTTATTGGCCCTACAATCATGTTATCCACATTAGGATACACGATATTGATGCTTTGGTTTTTGCATGAATAGCTTTTCCTTCCACCAATTTCCTTGTAATTAATGTTCATCTATGAAATGAGACAAACACATATGCTTGTAATGATCTCCATTCTATTTGTTGTTTACACTACAATCATGTTCTCCTCATTGGGATACACGATATTGATGCTTTGTATTGGCAACGAAAAATTTTCTTACCACTATTTTCCCTATACTTAAAGTTTATCAGTGAAATGAAACAAACTTGGATACTCGTAATAATCTCCATTGTTTTTGCTATTAGCACTACAATAATGTTCTCCACATTAGAATACACGATCTTGACATTTTGGATTTGCAAGAAAAGCCTTTCTTTCCACCATTTTCTTTGTAATTAATGTTCATCCGTGAAATGAGACAAACTTAGATACTTGTAATAATCTTAATTCTTTTTGTTAAGAGCGCTACAATCATGCTCAGCTCTTTGCGATACACGATTCTGATGCTTTGATTTTACAAGAAAAGCTTTTCTTTTCACCATTTTTCTTATAACCAAAGTTCATTTATGGAATAAGACAAACTTGGATACTCGTAATAATATCCATTCCTTTTGTAATAGGCACTACAATCACGTTCTCCTCTTTGGGATACAGGATATTGATGCTTTGGATTTGCAAGAAAAGCTTTATTTCCACCATTTTCCTTATAATCAAAGTTCATCCATGAAATAAGATAAACCTGGATACTCGTAATAATCTCTATTCTTTTTGTTATAGGCACTGCAATCATGTTCTCCTCATTGGGATGCATTATATTGTTATGGGTATTATAATCATGTTCTCTTCATTGGGATACACGATATTGATGCTTTGGACTTGCAAGGAAAGCTTTTCTTTTCACCATTTTCCTTTTAATCAAAGTTCATCTGTGAAATGACACAAACTTAGATACTTGTAATAATCTCCACTCTTTTGTTATTGGCACTACAATCATGTTCTTCACATTGGGATACATGATCACAATGCTTTGGATTTTTAAGAAAAGTTTTTCTTTCCACCATTTTCTTTGTAATTTATGTTCATCCATGAAATTAGACAAACATGGATACTCGTTATAATCTCGATTCTTTTTGTTATTTGCACTACAATCATGTTCTCCTCATTGGGATACATGATATTGATGCTTTGTATTTCTATGAAAAGCTTTTTTTGCACCATTTTCTTTCTAATTAAAGTTCATCCATGAAATGAGACAAACTTGGATACTCCTAAAAATCTCTATCCCTTTTGTTATTGGCCCCATAATCATGTTCTCCACATTGGGATACACGATATTGATGCTTTGGATTTCTCAAGAAAAGTTTTTCTTTCCACCAGTTTCCTTGTAATTAATGTTCGTCCATGAAATGAAACAAACACGGATACTCATAAAGATCTCCATTCTTTTTGTTATTTGCACTACAATCATGCTTTTCTCATTGGGATACATGATATTAATACTTTGTATTTGCAACAAAAGCCATTCTTTCCACCATTTTCCCTATAACTAAAGTTCATCTGTTAAATGAGACAAACTTGGGTACTCTAATATTCTCCATTCTTTTCATTATTGGCACCACAATTATGTTCTCCATATTGGCATACACGACCTTAATGCTTTGATTTTGCAAGAAAAGCCTTTCTTTCCACCATTTTCTTTGTAATTAATGTTCATCCGTGAAATGAGACAAACTTAGATACTCATAATAATCTCAATTCTTTTTGTTATGGGCACTACAATCATGCTCACCTCTTTGCGATACACGATCCTAATGCTTTGATTTGGTAAGAAAAGCTTTTTTTTTCACCATTTTCCTTATAATCAAAGAACATTTGTAGAATGAGACAAACTTAGATACTCGTAATAAATCAATTCTTTTTGTTACAGGCACTACAATCATGTTCTCCTCATCCGGATGCACAATAATGATGCTTTGGATTTGCAAGAAAAGCTTTTGTTTCCACTATTTTCCATATAATCAAAGTTCATCCATGAAATAAGACAAACTTGGATACTTGTAATAATCTCCACTACTTTTGTTATCGGCACTACAATTATGTTCTCCTCATTAGGATGGATTATATTGCTATAGGCATTACAATCATGTTCTCCTCATTTGGATACACCATATTGATGCTTTAGATTTGTAAGAAAAGCTTTTCTTTGCATTATTTTCTTTAATTAATGTTCATCGGTTAAACGAGACAAACTTGGATACTCGTAATAATCTCCATTCTTTTTGTTATGGGCACTACAATCATGTTCTCTTCACTAGGATACACGATATTAATGCTTTGGATTTGCAAGAAAAGCTTTTTCTTCCACCATTTTCCTTATAATCAAAGTTTATCCATCAAATGAGACAAACTTGGATACTTATAATTCTCTATTGTTTTCATTATTGGCACTACAACCATGTTCTTCGCATTGGGATACATGATATTCAAGCTTTGGATTTGCAAGAAAAGCTTTTCTTTCCGCCATTTTCCTTGTAATTAATGTTCATCTGTGAAATGAAACAAACTTAGTTACTCGTAATAATCTCCGTCCTTTATGTTATGGGCACTACAATAATGTTCTCCTCATTGGGATGCACGATATTCAAGCTTTGGATTTGCAAGAAAAGCTTTTATTTCCACCATTTTCTTTGTAATTAATATTCATCCAAGAAATGAGACAAACTTGGATACTCATAATAATATCCATTCTTTTTGTCATGGGCACTGCTATCATGTTCTCCTCATTGGCATGCATGATATTGATGCTTTGGATTTGCAAAAAAAGCTTTTCTTTCCACCATTTTCCTTACAATCAAAGTTCATCTGTGAGATGAGATAAACTTGGATACTCATAATAATCTCTATTCCTTTTGTTATGGGCACTACAATCATGTTCTCCTCGTTGGGATGCATGATATTGTTGTGGGCATTATAATCTTGCTCTTCTCATTGGGATACACGATATTGATGCTTTGGATTTGCAAGAAAAGCTTTTCTTTCCACCATTTTCCTTTTAATCAAAGTTCATCTGTGAAATGAGGTAAACATGGATACTCATAATAATCTTTGTTCGTTTTGTTATTGGGCACTACAATCATGTTCACCTAATTGGGAAACACGATATTGATGCTTTAATTTAGCAAGTAAAGCTTTTCTTTCCACCATTTTCCTTATTATTAAAGTTTATCTATAAAATGAGATAAACATGGATACGCATAATAATCTCCATTCTTTTTGTCATAGGTGCCACAATCATGTTCACCTCATTGGGATACATGGTGTTGATGCTTTGATTTGGCAAGAAAAGCTTTTATTTCCACCATTTTCCTTATAATCAAAGTTTATCTGTTAAATGAGTCAAACTTGGATTCTCAAAACAATCTCCATTCTTTTTGTGATTGGCCACTACAATCATGTTTTCCATATTGGGATACATGATATTGATGCTTTGGATTTGCAAGAACAACTTTTCTTCCCACCATTTTCTTTATAATTAAAGATCATCCATAAAATGATGCAAACTTGGATAGTTGTAAAAATGACCATTCTTTTTGTTATGGGCACTACAATCATGTTCTCATCATTGGGATACATAATATTGATGCTTTGGACTTGCAAGAAAAGCTTTTCTTTCCACCATTTTTCATATAATAAAAGTTCATTCATGAAATAAGTCAAACCTGGATTCTCATAACAATCTCCACTCTTTTTCTGATTGGGCACTACAATCATGTTTCCACATTGGGATACTTGATATTGATGCTTCAGATTTGCAAGAAAAACTTTTCCTTCCCCCATTTTATTTATAATCAAAGTTCATCCATGAAATGATGCAAACTTGGATAGTTGTAAAAATCTCCATTCTTTTTGTTATGGGCACTACAATCATGTTCTCCTTATTGGGATACATGATATTGATGCTTTGGAATTACAAGAACAGCGATTCTTTCCACCTTTTTCCTTATAATCAAAGTTCATCCATGAAGTAAGACAAACTTGGATACTCATAATAATCTCCATTCTTTTTGTTATTGGTACTACAACCATGTTCTCCACATTGGGATACACAATTAATGCTTTGGATATGCAAGAAAAGCTTTTCTTTCCACCAATTTCCCTATAATTAATATTCATTTATGAAATGAGACAAACTTGGATACTCATAATAATCTCCATTCTTTTTGTTATGGGCACTCCAATTATGTTTTCCTCCGTGGGATGCATGATAGTGATGCTTTGGATTTGCAGTAAAAGCTTTTCTTTCCACCATTTTCCTTATAATCAAAGCTCATCTATGAAATGAGACAAATTTGGATTCTTATAATATCACCATATTTTTTTTTATGATTGCACGCTACAATCATGTGCTCCATATTGGGATACATGATATTAATGCTTTGGATTTGCAAGGAAAACTTTTCTTTAGACTATTTTCCTTGTAATCAAAGTTCATCCATGAAATGTTACAAACCTACATACTTGTAATAATCCACATTCTATTTGTTAGTGGTACTGCAATCATGTTCTCAAAATTAGGATACATGTTATTGATGCTTTGGATATGAAAGAAAAGCTTTTTTTTCCACCATTTTCCTTGTGACTAATGTTCATCTATGAAATGAGACAAGCTTGGTTACCTATAATAATCTCCATTCTTTTTGTTATGGGCACTACATAATGTTCTCCTCTTTGGGATACATGATATTAATGCTTTGGATTTGGAAGAAAAGCTTTTCTTTCCAGCTTTTTCTTTATAATTAAAGTTCATCTGTGAAATGAGATAAAATTATACACTCGTGATAATCTCTGTTTTTATTGTTATGGGCACTACAATCATGTTCTCCTTATTGGGATACACGATATGATGCTTTGGATTTGTAAGAAAAGCTTCTCTTTCCACCATTTTTCTTATAATCAAAGTTTATCCATGAAATGAGACAAACTTGGATACTCATAATAATCTCCAGTCTTATTTTACATATACAACAATCATGTTTTCCTCATTGGGATAGACGATATTGATGCTTTGGATTTGCAAGAAAAGCTTTTTATTCACCATTTTCCTCCTAATCAAAGTTCATCTGTGAAATGAAACAAACTTGGATACTCCTTATAATCTCCATTCTTTTTCTTATTGGCACTACAGTCATGTCTTTCACATTAGGATAGACGATCTTGATGATTTGGATTTGCAAGAAAAGATTTTCTTTCCAGCATTTTCCTTTGTATTTAATATTTATCCGTAAAACGGGACAAACTTGGGTTGTCTTAATAATCTCCATTCTTTTTGTTATGGGCACTACAATCATGTTGCCCTCATTGGGATACATGATATTGATGCTTTGGATTTGCAAGAAAAGCTTTTTTTCCACCATTTTCCTTATAATCAAAGTTTATCCGTGAAAAGAGACAAACTTTGATACTCGTAATAATCTCCTTATAACACTTGTAAACTTTGATAATCATGTTCTCCTCATTGGGATAAATGATATTGATGGTTTGGATTTGCAAGGAAAGCTTTTCTTTCCACCATTTTCCTTATAATCAAAGTTCATCCGTGAAATGAGAAAAACTTGGATACTTCTAATAATCTCCATTCTTTTTGTCATTGGCACTACAATATGTTCTCCACATTGGGAAACACTATATTGATGTTTTGAATTTTACAAGAAAAGATTTTATTTTCACTTTTTTTTTTGTAACTATTGTTTGTCCATGAAATGAGACAAACTTGGATTCTCGTAATAATCTACATTCTTTTTATCATTTGCACTACAATCATGTTCTCCTCATTGGGATACATGGTATTGATGCTTCGAATTTTTAGGAAAAGCTTTTCTTTTCACCATTTTTTTTATATTCGAAGTTCATCCGTGAAATGAGATAAACTTGGATACACGTAATAATCTCCATTCTTTTTGTTATTGGCACTACAATCATGTTCTCAATATTGGGATAAATGATCTTAATGCCTTGGATTTGCAAGAAAAGCTTTTCTTTCCACAATGTTCCTTTTAATTAATGCTTATCCGTGAAATGAGACAAACTTAAATACTTGTAATAATCTCAATTCTTTTTGTTATGGGCACTACAGTCATGTTTTCCTCTTTGGGATACACGACATTGATGCTTTGGATTTGCAGGAAAAGCTTTTTTTCCACCATTTTCATTGCAATCAATATTCATCCGTGAAATGGGACAAACTTGGATACTCGTAATAATCTCCATTTCTTTTGTTATAGGCACTACAATCATGCTCTCCTCATTGGGATACACGATATTGATGATTTGGATTTGGAAGAAAAGCTTTTCTTTCCACCATTTTCCTTATAATCAAAATTTATCTGGAAAATGAGACAGACATGGATACTCATAATAATCTCCATCATTTTTGTTATTGGGCACTACAATCATGTTCATCTTATTGTGATACACGATATTGATCCTTTGATTTGGTAAGAAAAGCTTTTCTATCCACCATTTTTCCTATTATTAAAGTTTATTTGTGAAGTGAGACAAACTTGGACACGCATAATAATCTCTAATCTTTTTATTAAGGGCACCACAATCATGTTCACTTCATTGGGATACTTGATGTTGATGCTTTGATTTGGAAAGAAAAGCTTTTCTTTCTAGCATTTGCCTTATAATCAAAGCTCATCCCTGAAATGAGTCAAGCCTAGATTTTTATAATAATCTCCATTCTTTTTCTGATTAGGCACTACAATCATGTTTTCCACATTGGGATACATGATGTTGATGCTTTGTATTTACAAGAAATGCTTTTCTTTCCACCATTTTCCTTATAATGAAAGTTCATCCATGAAATGATGCAAACTTAGATAGTTGTAAAAACCTCTATTCCTTTTGTTGTGGGCACTACAATCATGTTCTCCTATTTGGGATACATGATATTGATGCTTTGGATGTGCAAGAAAAGCTTTTCTTTCCACTATTTTCCTTGTAAACAAAGTTCATCCATTAAATGGGACAAACTTGGATACTAATAATAATCTCCACTCTTTTTGTTATTGGCACTATAATCATGTTCTCAACACTGGGATACACAAAATCAATGCTTTGGATTTGTAGGAAAGCTTTTCTTTCCACCATTTTCCTTATAATCAAAGTTCATCCACGAAATAAGACAAACTTGGATACTCGTAATAATCTCCATTCTTTTTATTATTAGCACTGTAATTATGTTCTCCACATTGGGATACATGATATTAATGCTTTGGATTTGTAAGGGAAGCTTTTCTTTCCACCATTTTCTTCATAATTAATATTTATCCATGAAATGAGACAAGCTTGGATACTCTTAATAATCACCATTCTTTTTGTTATGGGCACTACAATCATGTTCTGCTCATTGGGATACACGATATTGAGGCTTTGGATTAGCAAGAAAAGCTTTTCTTTTCACTATTTTCCTTATAATCAAAGTTTATCTCTGAAATGAGACAAACTTGGATACTCATAATAATCTTCATTCTTTTTGTTATTGGCTCTACAATCAGGCTCTCCACACTGGGACACACGATATTGATGCTTTGGATTTGCAAGAAAAGCTTTTCTCTCCACCATTTAGCTTATAATCAAAGTTCATCCATGAAATGAGGTAAACTTGGATACTCATAATAATCTCCATTCATTTTGTTATGGGCACTACAATCAAGTTCTCCTCATTGGGAAACATGATATTGATGTTTTAGGCTTGCAAGAAAAGTTTTCTTTTGACCATTTTCCTTATAATCAACGTTCATCCGTGAAATAACATAAACTTGGATACTCGTAATAATCTCCATTCTTTTTGTTATTGGCATAACAATCATGTTCTACTCATTGGGATACACGATATTGATGCTTTGGATTTGCAAGAAAAGCTTTTCTTTCTGCCATTTTTCTTATAATCAAAGTTCATCCATGAAATAAGACAATCTTAGATACTCGTAATAATCTCTATTTTTTTTGTTATTGGCACTACAATCATGTTCTCTTCATTAGGCTGCACGATAATAATGCTTCAGATCAGCTTTTCTTTATGACATTTTTCTTATAATCAAAGTTCATCTGTGAAATAAGACAAACTTGGATACTCATAATAATCTCTATTCTTTTTGTAATGCATACTATAGTCATATTCTCCTCACTATGATACACGATATTGATGCTTTGGACTTGCAAGAAAAGCTTTTCTTTTCACAATTTTCCTTGTAATTAATATTCATCCCTGAAATGAGACAAACTTGGAAACTTGTCATAATCTCCATTCTTTTTGTTATGGGTGCTACAATCATGTTCTCTTCATCGAGATATATGATATTGATGCTTTGGATTTGCAAGAAAAGTTGTTCTTGCCACCATTTTTCTTATAATCAAATCTTAATCATTAAATAAGACAAATTTGGATAATTGTAATAATCTTTTTTTTATGGGCACTACAATCATGTTTTCCTCGTTGGGATACACAATATTGATGCTTTGGACTTGCAAGAAAAACATTTCTTTCCACCATTTTCCTTATAATCAAAATTCATCTATTGAATAAGACAAACTTGGATGCTCCTAATAATCTCCATTCGTTTTTTTGTTGGCACTCCAATCATGTTCTCCTCATTGGGATACACAATGTTGATGCTTTGATTTGGCAAGAAAAGCTTTCCTTTCCTCCATGTTCCTGATAGTCGAAGTTCATCTCTCAATTGAGGCAAACTTGGATGCTCTTAATAATCTCCATTCTTTTTGTTATTGGCATTATAATCATGTTCTTTACATTGGGATACGCGATATCCATGCTTTGGATCTACAAGAAAAGCTTTTCTTTCCACAGTTTTCCTTACAATCAAAGTTCATTCATGAAATGAGATAAACTTGAATACTTATAATAATCTCCATTCTTTTTGTTATGGGCACTACAATCATGTTCTCCTCATTGCGATATTGATGCTTTGGACTTGTAAGAAAAGCAATTCTTTCCACCATTTTTCTTGTAATCAAAGCTAATCCATGAAACGAGATAGACTTGGATACTCGTAATAATCCCTATTCTTTTTGTTATGCGCACCCCAACTCCAGACTGGGATACATGATATTAATGCTTTGGATTTGTAAGAAAAGCTATTCCTTCCACCATTTTTCTTATAATCAAAGTTCATCCGTAAAATAAGACAAACTCGGATACTCGTAATTATCTCTTTTTTTTTGTTATGCGCACTACAATCATGTTCTACTCATTGGGATACACGATATTGGTGCTTTAGATTTGGAAGAAAAGCTTTTCCTCCCACCATTTTCCTTATAATCAAGTTCACCTGTGAAAACATACAAACTTGGATACTCGTAATAATCTCCATTCTTTTTGTTATGGGCACAACAATCATGTTCTTTACATTAGGATACACGATCTTGATGCTTTGGATTTGCAAGAAAAGCTTGTCTTTCGACCATTTTCCTTATAATTAATGTTCATCCGTGGAATGAGACAAACTTGGATACTTGTAATAATCTTAATTCTTTTTATTATGGGCACTACAATCATGTTCTCTTCATTAGGATACACAATATTGATGCTTTGGATTTGCAAGAAAAGCTTTTCCTTCCACGATTTTCCTTATAATCAAAGTTCACCTATGAAATGAGACAAACTTGGAAACTCATAATAATCTCTGTTCCCTATGTTGTTGGCACTACAATCATGTTCTCCTTATTGGGATATGGGATATTGATGCTTTGGATTTACAAGAAAGCTTTTCTTTCCACTATTTTTCTTATAATCAAACTTCATCCGTGAAATAGGACAAACGTGGATACTTGTAATAATCTCTATTCTTTTTTTTGTGGGCACTACAATCATGTTCCCCTCATTGGGATACACGATATTGATATTTTGGACATGCATGAAAAGCTTTTCTTTCCATCATTTACCTTATAATCGAAGTTTATCCATGAAATGAGACAAACTTGAATACTTGTAATAATCTCCATTCTTTTTGTTATTGGCACTACAATCATGTTCTCTATATTGGGGTACAAGATATTGATGCTTTGGATTTGCAAGAAAAGCATTTCTTTCATCTATTTTCCTTATAATCAAAGCTCATCCATGAAATGAGACAAACTTAGATACTCGTTATAATCTCCATTCTTTTTGTTATTGGCACTACAATCATGTTCTCATCATTGAGATACACGATATTAATGCTTTGGATTTGCAAGAAAAGCTTTTCTTTCCACCATTTTTCTTATAATCAAAGATTTTTCACGAAATGAGACAAACCTAGATATTCGTAATAAACTCAATTTTTTTTGTTATGTGCACTACAGTTATGTTCTTCTCATTGGGATACACAATATTGATGCTTTGGACTTGCAATAAAAGCTTCTATTTCTATGATTTTCCTTGTAATTAATATTCATCCGTGAAATGAGGCAAACTTGGATTCTTGTCATAATCTCTATTCTTTTTGTTATAGGCGCTACAATTATGTTCTCCATATTAGGATACATGTTATTGATGCTTTAGACTTGCAAGAAAAGCTTTTTTTTCCACCATTTTCCATGTAATTAATATTCATTTGTGAAATAAGATAAACTTGGATACTCATCATAATCTCCATTCTTTTTGTTATGAGCACTACAATCATGTTCTCCTTATTAGGATACGCGATATTGATGTTCAGACTTGTAAGAAAAACTTTTCTTTCCACCATTTTCCTTATAATTGATATTCATCTATAAAATGAGATAAACTTGGATACTCATCATAATCTCCATTCTTTTTGTTATGGGCACTACAATCATATTCTCCTCATTGGGATACATGATATTGATGCTTTGGATTTGCAAGAAAAGCTTTTCTTTCCACCATTTTTCTTGTAATCGAAGTTCACCCGTGAAATGAGACAAACTTGGATAATTGTAATGATCTACATTTTTTTTGCTATGGGCACCACAATCATGTTACCCTCATTGGGATACACGGTACTAATGCATTGGACTTACAAGAAAAGTTTTTCTTTACACCATTTTCCTTATAATCAAAGTTCATCCGTGAAATGAGACAAACTTGGATACTCATAATAATCTCCATTCTTTTTGTTAGTGGCACGACAATCATGTTCTCCATATTGGGATACACGATATTGATACTTTAGATTTGCAAGAAAAGCTTTTCTTTCCACCATTTTCCTTGTAATTAATATTCATCTGTGAAATGAGACAAACTTGGATGCTCATCATAATCTCCATTCTTTTTGTTACGGGCGCTACGATCATGTTCTCCTTGTTGGGATACACAATATTGATGCTTTAGATTTGCAAGAAAACCTTTTCTTTCCACCATTTTTCTTATAATCAAAGTTTAACCATGAAATGAGGCAAACTTGGATACTTGTAATAATCTGTATTCTTTTTGTTATGGTAACTACAATCATGTTCTCCTTATTGAGATACACGATATTGTTGCTTTGAACTTGCAAGAAAAGCTTTTCTCTCCATAATTTTCCTTATGATTAAAGGTTATCGTGAAGTAAGACAAACTTGGATACTCATAATAATCTCCATTCCTTTTGTTATTGGCACTACAATCATGTTCTCTACATTGGATAGACGATCTTGATGCTTTGGGTTTGCAGGATAGTTTTTCTTTCCACCATTTTCCATGTATTTAATATTCATCCATGAAATGAGATAAACTTGGACACTCTTAGTAATCTCTATTCTTTTTGTTATGGGCACTACAATCATATTCTCCTTATTGAGATACATGATATTGATGCTTTTGATTTGCTGGCAAAGTTTTTCTTTCCACCATTTTCCTTATAATCAAAGTTCATCCGTGAAATGGGACAAACTTGGATACTCATAATAATCTCCATTATTTTTGTTATGTGCACTAAATCATGTTCTCCTCATTTGAATATACGATATTGATCCTTTGGACTTGCAAGAAAAGCTTTTCTTTCCACCATTTTCCTTGTAATTAACATTCATCTATGAAATGAGACAAACTTAGGTACTCGTCATAAGCTTCATTCTTTTTGTTATGGGAGCTACAATCATGTTCTTCGCATTAGGATACATGATATTGATGCTTTGGATTTACAAGAAAAGCTTTTTTTCCACCATTTTTCTTAGAATCAATGTTCATCTATGAAATGCGACAAACTTGGATATTCATAGTAATCTCTATTTTTTTTGTTATGCATACTACAATCATGTTCTCCTCATTAGGATACTCCATATTGATGCTTTGGACTTGCAAGAAAAGCTTTTTTCCCACCATTTTCCTTATAATCAAAGTTCACCCATCAAATGACACAAACTTGGATTCTCGTTGCAATCTCCATTCTTTTTGTTATGGGCACTACAATCATGTTCACCTCATTGGGATACACGGTATTGACACTTTGGATTCGCAAGAAAAGATTTCCTTTCCACCGTTTTCCTTGTAATTAGTATGCATCCGTGAAATGAGATAAACTTGGATACTCGTCATAACTTCCATTCATTTTGTTTTTCACATTACAATCATGTTTTCCACATTGGGATACACGATCTTGTTGCTTTGGATTCGTAAGAAAAATTTTTTTTCCACTGTTTTCCATGTTCTCCATATTGAGATATACGATCTTATTGCTTTTGATTGCAAGAAAAGTTTTTTTTTCACCGTTTTCCTTGTAATTAATATTCATCCATGGAATGAGACAAACATGGATACTCGTCATAACCTTCATTCCTTTTGTTATTGGCATTACAATCATGTTCTCCACATTGGGATACGAGATCTTGTTGCTTTGGATTTGCAAGAAAAGCTTTTTTTCCACCATTTTCCCTGTAATTAATGTTCATCCATGAAATGAGACAAACTTAGATACTCGTAATAATCTCAGTTCTTTTTGTTATAGGCATTGCAATCATGTTCTCCTTATTGGGATACATGATATTGATGCTTTGAATTTGCAAGAAAAGCTCTTCTTTCCATAATTTTCCTTACAATCAAAGTTTATCCATGAGATGAGACAAACTTGGATACTTGTAATAATCTCCATTCTTTTTGTTATGGGCACCGCAATCATGTTCTACTTATTGGGATACATGATATTAATGCTTTGGACTTGCAAGAAAAGCTTTTTTCCACCTTTTTCCTCCAAATCAAAGTTTATCCATGAAATGAGACAAACACGGATACTTCTAATAATCTCCATTCATTTTGTTATTGGCACTACAATCATGTTCTCCACATTGGGATACACGATCTTGATGCTTTGGGTTTGCAAGAAAAGCTTTTCTTTCCACCATTTTCCATGTAATTAATCTTCATCTGTGAAGTGAGACAATCTTGGATACTCTTAATAATCTCCATTCTTTTTGTTATGGGCACTACTATTATGTTCCCCTCATTGAGGAACACGATATTGATGCTTTGGATTTGCGAGAAAAGCTTTTCTTTCTGCCATTTTCCTTATAATCAAAGTTCATCCATGAAATGAGAGAAACTTGGATACCCATAATAATCTCTATTCTTTTTGTTATGGGCACTACAATCATGTTCTCCTCATTAGGATAGACGATATTAATGCTTTGGATTTGCAGGAAAAGCTTTTTTTTTCCACCATCTTTCTTATAATCAAAGTTCATCCGTGAAATAGGACAAACTTGGATGCTTGTAATGATCTCCATTCTTTTTGTTATGGGCACTACAGTTAAGTTCTCCTTACTGGGATACATGGATTGATGCTAGGATTCGCAATAAAAACTTTTCTTTCCACCGTTTTCCTTGTAATTAATATTCATCCGTGAAATGAGACAAACTTGGACACTCATCATAACTTCCATTCATTTTGTTTTTGGCATTACAATCATGTCCTCCACATTGGGATACATGATCTTGTTGCTTTGGATTCGCAAGAAAAGTTTTTTTTTCTACCGTTCTCCATGTTTTCCACATGGGATACACGATCTTATTGCTTTTGATTGCAAGAAAAGTTTTTTTTTCATCGTTTTTCTTGTAATTTATTTCATCCATGGAATAGGACAAACATGGATACTCGCCATAACCTTTATTCTTTTTGTTATTGGCATTACAATCATGTTCTCCACATTGGGATACGTGATTTTGTTGCTTTGGATTTGCAAGAAAAGCTTTTTTTCCACCATCTTCCCTGTAATTGATGTTCATCTGTGAAATAAGACAAACTTGGATACTCATAATAATCTCAATTCTTTTGGTTATGGGCACTACAATCATGTTCTCCTTATTGGGATACACGATATTGATGCTTTAGATTTGCCAGAAAAGCTTTTCTTTCCACAATTTTCCTTACAATCAAAGTTTATCCATGAAATGAAACAAACTTCGATACTCGTAATAATCTCTATTCTTTTTGTTATGGGCACCACAATCATGTTCTTCTCATTGGGATACATGATATTGATGCTTTGGACTTGCAAGAAAAGCTTTTTTCCACCTTTTTCCTTCGAATTAAAGTTCATTCGTGAAATGAGACAAACACGGATACTTCTAATAATCTCCATTCATTTTGCTATTAGCACTACAATCACGTTCTCCATATTAGGATACATGATCTTGATGCTTTGGGTTTACAAGAAAGGCTTTTCTTTCCACCATTTTCCATGTAATTAGTCTTAATCCATAAATTGAGACAATCTTGGATACTTTTAATATTCTCCATTCTTTTTGTTATGGGCATTACAATTATGTTCCTCTCATTGAGGTACACGATATTGATGCTTTGGATTTGAGAGAAAAGCTTTTCTTTCCACCATTTTCCTTATAATCAAAGTTCATCCGTGAAATGAAAGAAACTTGCATACCCGTAATAATCTCCATTCTTTTTGTTATGGGCACTACAATCATGTTCTTCTTATTAGGATACACGATATTAATGCTTTGGATTTCAGGAAAAGCTTTTTTTTTCCTCCATTTTTCTTGTAATCAAAGTTCATTCATGAAATAGGACAAACTTGGATACTTATAATAATCTCCATTCTCTTTGTTATGGGCACTACAGTCAAGTTCTCCTTATTGGGATATATGATGTTATTGCTTGGATTTGCAATAAAAACTTTTCTTTCCACCATTTTCCTTGTAATGGATATTCATCCATGAAATGAGACAAACCTAGAAACTCATCATAAACTCTATTATTTCTATTATTGGCATTACAATCATGATTTCCATATTGGGATACACAATCTTGTTGCTTTGGATTTGTAAGAAAAGCTTTTCCTTCCATTATTTTCCTTGTAATTGATGCTTATCTGTGAAATGAGGCAAACTGGATAATTGTAATAATCTCTATTTTTTTTGTTATAGGTGCTACAATCATCGTCTCCCCATTGGGATACACGATATTAATGCTTTGGATTTGCAAGAAAAGCTTTTCTTTCCACCATTTTTCTTATAATCAAAGTTCATCTGTGAAATGAGGCAAACTTAGACACTTGTAATAATCTCCTTTCTTTTTGTTATGGGAACTACAATCATGTTTTCCTCATTGCGATATAGGGTATTGATGCTTCCAGTTTACAAGAAAAGATTTTCTTTCCACTGTTTTCCTCGTAATTAATATTCATCTATAGAATGAGACAAACTTGGATACTTGTCATAACCTCCATCTTTTTGTTATTGGCATTACAATCATGTTCTCCATATTGGGATGTGCAATCTTGTTGCTTTGGATTGTCAAGAAAAGCTTTTCTTTCCAACATTTTCTCTGTAATTGATGTTCATCCATGAAATAAGATAACTTGGATACTCATAATATTCTCAATTCTTTTTGTTATGGGAACAACAATCATATTTTCCTCATTGGGATACATGATATTAATGCTTTGGATTTGCAAGAAAAGCTTTTCCTTCCACCATTTGTCTTATAATCAAAGTTCATTGGTGAAATGAGACAAACTTAGGTACTTATAATAATCTCCATTCTTTTTGTTATAGGCACTATAATCATGTTCTCCTTATTGGGATGCACGATATTGATGCTTTAGGCGTGCAAGAAAAACTTTTTTTCCACCATTTCCTTTTAATCATAGTTCATCCATGAAAGTAAACAAACTAGGATACTCCTAATAATCTCCATTCTTTTTGTTATTGGGACTACAATCATGTTCTTCACATTGGGATACACAATATTGATGCTTTGGATTTGCAAGAAAAGCTTTTTTTTTCATCGTTTTCCTTGTAATTACTATTCATCCATGGAATGAGACAAACATAGATACTCATCATAACCTTCATTCGTTTTGTTATTGGCATTACAATCATGTTCTCCACATTGGGATACGCGATCTTATTGCTTTGGATTTGTAAGAAAAGCTTTTTTTCCACCATTTTCCCTGTAATTGATGTTTATCCGTGAAATAAGACAAACTTGGATACTCGTAATAATCTCAATTCTTTTTGTTATGGGCACTGCAATCATGTTCTCCTTATTGGGATACACGATATTGATGCTTTGGATTTGCAAGAAAAGCTTTTCTTTCCACAATTTTCCTTACAATCAAAGTTTATACATGAAATGAGACAAACTTGGATACTCGTATTCTTTATTCTTTTTGTTATGGGCACTGCAATCATGTTCTCCTCATTGGGATACATGATATTGATGCTTTGGACTTGTAAGAAAACCTTTTTCCCACTTTTTTCCTTCGAATCAAAGTTTATCTGTGAAATGAGACAAACACGGATACTTCTAATAATCTCCATTCATTTTGTTATTTGTACTACAATCATGTTCTCCACATTAGGATACATGATCTTGATGCTTTGGGATTGCAAGAAAAGCTTTTCTTTCCACCATTTTCCATGTAATTAATCTTCATTTGTAAATTGAGACAATCTTGGATACTCTTAATAATCTCCATTCCTTTTGTTATGGGCACTACTATTATGTTCCACTTATTGAGGTACTCGATATTGATGCTTTGGATTTGCGAGAAAAGCTTTTCTTTCCGCCATTTTCCTTATAATCAAAGTTCATCCGTGAAATGAGAGAAACTTGGATACCCGTAATAATCTCCATTCTTTTTGTTATGGGCACTACAATCATGTTCTCCTTATTAGGATACACGATATTAATGCTTTGGATTTGCAGGAAAAGCTTTTTTTTTCCACCATTTTTCTTATAATCAAAGTTCATCCGTGAAATGAAAAAAACTTGGATACTCGTAATAATCTCTATTCTTTTTGTTATGGGCACTACAATAATGTTCTCCTCATTGGGATACACAATATTGATACTTTGCATTTGCAAGAAATCCTTTTCTTTCCATCATTTTTCTTATAATCAAAGTTTATTCGTGAAATTAGACAAACTTGGATACTCGTAATAATCTCCATTCTTATTGTTATGTGCACTGCAATCATGTCCTCCTCATTGGGACACACGATATTGAAGAAACTTGGATACTCCTAATAATCTCCATTCTTTTTGTTGTTGGCACTGCAATCATGTTCTCCATATTGAGATATACGATCTTGATACTTAAGATTTGCAAGAAAAGCTTTTCTTTCCACCATTTTCCTTATAAATAATATTCATCTGTGAAATGAGACAAACTTGGATACTCTTAGTAATCTCCAGTCCTTTTGTTATGGGCACCATAATCATGTTCTCCTTATTAGGTACATGATATTGATGCTTTGGATTTGCAAGAAAAACTTCTTTTTCCACTATCTTCCATTTTCTTTTGCATGAAAAGCTTTTCTTTCTACCTTTTTTTTTGTAATTAATATTCATCCATGCAATGAGACAAACTTAGATAGTCGTCACATTTCATATTATTTTTGTTATCAGCACTACAATCATATTCTCCTAATTAGGATACACATTATTGACGCTTTGGATTTGCAAGAAAAGTTTTTCTTTCTACCATTTTTCTTATAGTCAAAGTTCATCCATGAAATAAGACAAACTTGGATATTTGTAATAATCTCCATTCTTTTTGTTATGGGCACTACAGTCATGTTCTCCTCTTTGGGATACACGATATTGATGCTTTGGATTTGCAAGAAAAGCTATTCTTCCTACTATTTTGCTCATAATCAAAGTCCATTCATAAAATCAGACAAACTTGGGTACTTATAATAATTTCCACTTTTTTTTTGTTATGAGCACTACAATCATGTTCTCCTCATTGAGATGCACGATACTGATGCTTTGGGCTAGCAAGAAAAGCTTTTTTTCCACTATTTTCATTCTAATCAAAGTTTATCTATAAAATCAGACAAACTAGGATACTCCTAATAATCTCTATTCTTTTTGTTATTGGGACTACAATCATGTTCTCCACATTGGGATACACGACATTGATGCTTTCAATTTGCAAGAAAAGCTTTTCTTTCTAACATTGTCCTTGTAATTAATATTTATCCGTGAAATAAGACAAACTTGGACACTCATAATAATCTCATTTCTTTTTGTCATGGGTACTACAATCATATTTTACTCATTGGGATATAAGACATTGATGCTTTGGATTTGTAAGAAAAGCTTATTTTTCCACCATTTTCCTTATAATTAATATTCATTCGTGAAATGAAACAAACTTGGATACTCGTAATTATCTCTACTCCTTTTGTTATGGGCATTGCAATTATGTTCTCCTTATTGGGACACACTTTATTGATGCTTTGGATTCGCAAGAAAAAGCTTTTATTTGCAAGAAAAGATGCAAACATGGATACTCATAATAATCTCCGTTCTTTTTGTTATTAGGCACTACAATCATGTTTACTTAATTGGGATACACGATATTAATGCTTTGATTTTGCATGAAAAGCTTTTCTGTTCAGCATTTTCTTTATAATTAATGTTTATCCATGAAATGAGACAAACTTGAATACTTGTAATAATCTCCATTCTTTTTGTTATTTGTACTACAATCATGCTCTCCACATTGGGATACACGATATTGATGCTTTGGATTTGGAAGAAAAGCTTTTCTTTCCACCATTTTCCTTGCAACTAATGTTCATCCGTGAAATGAGACAAACTTGGATACTCCTAATAATCTTTATTGTATTTGTTATTGGCACTACAATCATGTTGTCCACATTGGGATAGATGATCTTGATAATTTGGATTTGCAAGAAAAGCTT
>JBBYHK010011151.1:0-11583 GCA_038382065.1 Adansonia grandidieri | reverse complement strand
CAGTTGGAAGGCATCCATGTAGTCATAAGGAGAGAGCAAGTTGTAGGTAGTTATGGTGATCAAAGTTTCAAACTGTATGATTGTTGTTGCTAGGAAGAATTGGTTTGTTTGGAGCCATCTTTTTTTTTTTTTTTTTTTGGAAATTATAGTAAAAAACAACACCGTCTTCCTTTCACTCTTGAATCTGGTTGACTTGAATTCTTGCATAGACTATTTCGACTGTTCTTAATATCTGGTTTGTCTGGTATCACGCCGGTGGGGAAGGGGGATGACTGTTCCGGCCAATCCAATAATAATGTAGCCAACATTTTTGCTGGCTCCGGTGTACTTTGTATCCCAAATTTTGAATTTCATATTCTACAAAGCAAGTGAAGGAAGAAAGGCACGAACATGGGGCCTGGAAAAAATAACTATGCCATTGATAAGCTTGGTTTGAGGTTATGTTTCAACTTTTCATTTTTTTTTTTCAAGTACTTAATGTTTAATATTTGTTTTTGATATATTAAATGTGTATGAGGATATGATTGTGCAAAGACTTTTCAAATGTATGTAAGAACTTAATTTTCCTTCCAACGAGATTCGATCCTTGGACCGTAAATTCCTGCATCTGCATCTCTTCCCAACGACAGGGGAGGTGGACGACTGTTCGGAGATAGCATTGTTTCAACTAGCACTTGTACCATCTGCCTGAAGGATTTGACCATTATAGAATTATGAAACTAGAATAAACGAACGGGCACGGTAGAGTTCTAATTTCCAAGCCATGTCTTTTATACAGCCAATGTGGCATTTGCATTGCATGCATGCAATGGCCGAGGAATTGGAGATGTCTTTCTTTTCACTAGTGATATATTTCTACAAAATAAATGATAAATGAACTAAATCAGAGCTGAAGTTAGAAATACTTAGGTTCTTTTCCTAAACGAATTGGAGCAGTACTAATAAGCATAGATCGAGTCTAACTTCTGGTTCCAAAACTGGATTTGTGATCAAACTTGAGGTTTAAACTTAATTAATTTATACAATCACTTTTAAAAGATAATTTCAAACAACGTGATTGAATTTGAATCTAACTTCAGAAATTTTGTTCTTATTTTCAAATTATAACTTTCTTAAAATAAAAAAAAAAAGAATTTGTGGTCTAGTGGATTGTTAGGCCCGTGTGTTTGGCACTTCGGCCCTACTTGAATTGGCTTTCTGGCAAGATCTGGATAAAAATAAAAGGGAAAAAAAAAAACACTAATCTCTCTAGCATATAGATTTGCCAATTGGACACTAGGGTTGATTTCATGTTAGGTTGATTTAGATTTTAAAATTTTAAGATTATTTTTGGCTTAGGTCATTTTGGGTTAAGATCACTTCAAGTTCAATCATTTCGGGTTTGGCATTTGAATTTTTTGAGTTTAGGTTATTTTGGGTTAAGATTAATTGGATTTGACACTTAGATTTTTTGAGTTTGAATCATTTGGTTCAATTTATTAATTATAGAATCCAATCATATTAAATTTAAATAGTATTGAAAAATTGGACTGAATCGGATTCACCAATTTAACTAGGAATTGACTAGTCCAACGATTTAAAGATATGCATATACTGGATTTTTAAGAATCGGACATAATAGCTAAAAAATCCATAACCGAAAATTAGTAGAACTAGATTTAAGATATTATATATAAATAAAACCCAACTAAAATTGAAGATCAAAATACAATCCAAAAAAACCCATTCGACCCCAAAAAATTTAAACCATTTGGACAAAAAAAAAACCATGTTCTCCTATTATCCCTTGCCTAATACCTTACCTCCCACCAACAATATGGAAAAGTTGCTTTGTTAATTATATTAGCTTTGAATTAATTTTGGTTTTGATATAGTAAAAACTTAAGCTTAATTAGCTTGTGATTAAATATTTTTAACTTAGTATTTGTCCTTGAATTAATTTGAAAATACTTTGAAAAATGTTAAAATGTTTTTAACTCCTAAACCTACTCAAAAATGTGTCCTTAATGCATATTTTAGTATAAAACATTTTTTAGATAAATTTTATAAATATTAAAACCAAGAAAAACACTTTAAAAATAATTTTTATATGAATATATCTATGCTCTATGTGTATGTATCAATACATTATTTGGTAGTAGATAAAAATCCTTAAAACTTCAAAATGTATCGATACAAGTCTACAATGGATCGATACCTAATGAATTGTATCACTAAACTCCTTTGTTGTATCGATACATGGCCTTCTAATGGTCATAAAAGTATTGATACCAACTCAATTATATTGATACATGTGCATAGTAAAGAGTGGAAAATTACATATATGAAGCTTTCAATGGCTTCAAAGCACCCCAATCAATTCCCAACGGCCATAAAACCACTTTTAAGATATAAATAAGCTTCACCAACACTCCTAAGAGTAAGAGCCATAAAGATAATGAGATTATAGCCAAATCTTTCATCACTCTAAACTTTAAAGAAGTTCAAATTCTATAAATGATTAATTTTTCCTATCTTCTTTGTATTATTTTTAATTTATATCTTTGTAATCATCCTTTCTTGAGGTCAAACATGTAAACACCAAATCTGTTAGACATTATCTTTGTTTACACAAAAATCCTTGTACAAAAGAGAGAGGCTTCTACTTACCTTTAAAGATAGTAAGCAAGGGTTTTATCTTAGTCATAAAAGATAGAGGGTTAAAGTTACTATCTTAACCTAAATAAAATATAGGAAGTTATAAAAGTTATACCTTATCATTAAAAGGTAACTACTCAGTGAATTGTGAAACTTCTTGGCCAGTGAGGCAAAGGGGTAGGATGTAAGCAAGGAAACCGAATCTCTATAAATCGATTATTTTTTGTTCTCTTTTTCTATCTTTTAATTATTTATTTATTCACTAACATTATGATTCTAAGGTTTTTACTTATATTTCTTAAATTTGCTACTCTAAGTTTTTAATTTGCAAAAGAGTTTGAGAAATCAATTCACCCTTTCTTAATTTCATTCACCACAAGATCTAACGTGCTTAGATTTTTTTTTTTAATATTTAGAATTTTTTTTATTTTCCCTTTTTCCTTTTTTTTCTATTTTTTTCTTAATTTAATTACTTTTGTTTTCCTTAATTACTTAATATCATAATGTAGTTGAACCGGGCTTTGATTGTTAAACTAGTTCGCTTTTTTGTTCTTGAAATTAAACAAATTATTTGATCAAGTCAAATTTAATTAGAATTTTATTAAAATATAAAAATAAATTTAAAATAAATATAGAAAATCTAATTTTTAATAAAATATACATCCATCTAACTCTCCAAATTCAGGCAAAATTAGATAATTTTTCAAATTTAAGTATCTGTTTTATTTAAATAGATATTTTCGTTCAAAGAAGTTTTAGTAATATCAGGTATTATCTATCAAATGTCATCAATAACAATTATTTTACTTACAAAAATATGATGGATAAAAAATTTGTGTTTGTAGCAAATAAACATATGGATTTTTTTCTCAAAAAAAATTTAAAATGAATTTTTAAGGAAAATTAGATGTATCAATTATTCTTTAAAAAGTACAAGATAAAAAAGATTAGAAGCATATTATCAAATTTATTGGGTGTCTTAAGAATCTTTTTTGCAAAGATGATTTCTTCTAAAAATAATCACCAAAATTTCCTCTTCTAAAAAAAAGGAAAAAAAAAAGAATAAATTCAAAATTAAATTCATATGTGTAGACTTGTCCATAGGATAGGTCTTGGATAAGGTTTTTATGAATTCAAATTGGCTAGACTTGAATTACTATTTATTAATAAAAATATTTTTATTTGAGTTTAACTATAAAAATATATATTAATATAAAAATATTTTAATATTCATAAATATTAAGCAAGGGAGTCTAAAACAATTTGAACCATGACTTGATTCATGGATACCTCTACATTTATGTTACATTTTAAATTATTTGCTTATTTGCATTCATAAGAATCATAAATATGATGCGAATCTTTGATAATGAAATTTCAAAAAACTAGCAAGTAGTGATTCCGAGGTGAGAACATTCCATTAAATACTAAAAAAAGCATTAGAGTATTTTTTGAGATTTTTGAATATGCAAAATTTTCATTTGTTTTAAATAAAAAAATTTTGTTTCCTTAAAAAAAGGAAAAATTATTTAATAAGAAAAAATAGTTTTCAAAAGAAATTAAGAGAATTATTTTTAAGTATAAAAAATTAAGATCATTTTATTAAAGTTAAAAGATAAAACATGATTAATGATATTGTTTATGAAATGAAAAACTGTGGAAACTAACATTTTCCTCACTTGTAATCATACTCCGAATTCAAAATTTTATTTTTGCTAAAAAATTGATCTTCTTAACAAATCTTAATTAATTTTATAATTTTATTAAAATGATAAATTTTCTTAAGCGACAAATCCCCTGCCCCCCCAAAAAACAAAATGCTTGCAACTCTCTATGTTTTTTTCTTTAAAATTGTCTACTATTGAAAAACTATTATGATAATATTCAAAATTTTTAGCATTTTTTTTTATTTTTTTTGGTTTTTATCTATTTGAAGAATATTGAGAAAATAATAAAAGTAAATCAATATTGATTGACTCAGTTTTAGATTCCAAGATCCAATGCAAATATCTTAACTCATTAATGGTATATTTTGTTCGTTGGAATAAAATAAAGAATGAATGGAATAACTATTCAATGGTATTAGAATAGAGAAGGAATAAGTATTTTATAGTTTGGTTAGTTTAATGGAATAAAGGAGAAATACCATTACTTTCTTTGGTTGGTTACAATGATGTTAAAGAATAAATAAAGAATAGATGCAAAAGAATATTTTATCCTTAACATGAATAATTTTTTTTTAATAAACTAAAATTCTTTCATTAATCTCTTAAATTATATAAAACATATATTAATATATAAGTTGAAAGTATAAAATAATAATTTTTATGTGTTATATTTAAATTTTTTTTTCTAAAATTATATAACAATTTTTATTTTCCTCATTCTTCTCTCTCTAACTTCTCTCTAAAACTTTCCCCTTTATAAACCCAAAATTCTCTCTCTACCTTTAATTAGAAAACATAAAAAACCTAAAATACCTCTACCTATTTTCGATTTTTAGCCAACTAAATATGTTAAAGAAAATATAAGGAATATGTATAAATTAACTATTTTACCTTTAAGTTAAATAAAGAATGTTTAATTCATAAAAATCAAACTTATTTTTTAATATCTTATAAAATATTATTAATATATAAATATTTAAATTATTATTTTTAATAACAACTTATAAATCATAGCTTAGGCTAGAAGCCTTGAACTAAAAATCATGAACCAATATGCAATTAATAGAAATAATTGTAGCTAACCTCATGTTTTATTATGTTAGTTTTAGAATGATAAGCACAATGGAGAAACATGTTATATTTTTGTTACATAGCATAAAACATGATCAGTAGTAATGAAATAGGAAAAGCGCTACAATATGAACTATAACATAGAAATGCATCCAAACATTATCACATATTAGAATTCTCATAATTATATTTATGATCTCTGACAAGCTTCCTTAGGTATTTAATCCAATATGCTATCTTTGGCTCCTCAAACTTTCACGATCAATCAAAAGATAACGGGCTTAAAAAGATGTGCTCAGGTTTGACAAGTCAAAAGTACAAACAAGTTCTTCACATAGTTCACCAATAATACTTCTACTAGAATTAATGAAGCAGGTTATAGCGAGGAAGTCATGGCTAAGAAATCATGTTAAAGAATAGAATAATAAATAGAAATGGAAACAGAAATTGACATATATGTTAATGCCTTCTATTATGTAAAATCCAACTCGCAAATTTCAACTTAACATTTTTAAGCTAACAATCTACAAGAGACCTAATCATAAAGCTGTAGATATCTAATTTTATCCGAGCCTCTTTCAAGTAAAAGAAGCGTTATCCAAAACCTTAGATGTAATACGTGCATCATTTTTGACATCCTAGTACTTGATTAGAAGGCTAGAAAGATTCAAAAAAAAAGAAAATAATAATAATAACAACAACAACAACAATAATAAAGAGTGACTATAGGACACCATGTCATCAAAACTGACAAAACAGCACCAAGAAGGAAAAAAATAAGGTTTGAAATGCCTATGGACCAAATTAGTCAAATGGAATTCTTTGAAGGATAAGAAAATGTTTCATAAAAATGTAGTCGATACATTTTATTAATGTATCAATACATCATCGAGTTTTGGTCATTCCACTCCTGGGACATTCATTGTATTGATACAATATCGGGTTTTTCACGGATTTTTGTTTGTGAAAGTAATTGTATTGATACAAACACTAAATGTGTAGATATTGCATGACATTTTTCACCCTAAATAAGCTTTTTCACCTAAGCTTTCTTGCATTTCACCTTCCTAATGGCCTTGAATTACTTTATAACCATGCAAGAGCTCTTTCACTAACATTTCCACATTAAAGCATGATCATGAAGACCATCTTTATAGCTTAAGCCATTAAAGCATGAATGAGTCTAGGATAAATGAGATGCTTCAATCATACATGGGAACCAAATAGCATCTAGCTTGATTATTTTCTGAGTCTAGTTCAGTTAAAATTCAATGGGTGCTATTTTCGGTTAGAGTTAAAAGCTTTTTCTTGCATAAAACTTAGATATGGCCATTTTAAATAGGGTTTTCTCTTTGAAGCCATGCATCTGAGTTTGTTCACTAAACTCAATTGAAACCATACCACATTTAGGAGGACTTTAGCCCTTGATTAGACCACTTAAGATTTAAAGGGATTGCTTGCAAACAAGCTAGGGTAAGTTGTCAAGATTTCCATGAAAATGCATAGGGATCATGGCTAATCAATCAAAGGACATTTTAAACCATTTGGGGTGTTCAAAATAGAGAGAGCTAGTTCTCAGCTAAAGAAACCAGAAAAGAAAAAGAGAGAGTTTTTTCAAATCTAATCCAAGGTGGTTTCTTTACTAGTTTTCTACTTTGCTTTCAATCATTTCTCTCTTTATCTTATGAGAGCTTCAGGATCCTAAGCCATGCTTAGATGATGATCTGAGCGAAAGGTGTAAATTAATCTAAATTTATCAATTTAAGTCTTTCAACCCTATTTTTTTCAAAAATTACCAAAATTTCTACTTATGGGATACTCCAACCCCCGTTTCATGAGGGAATACTCCAACCTTACTTTTCAAAAAATGTTAGACTCAAAATTTCTTTTTTCTTTTCGGATTTCCTCTGAATTTTTCAAAATTCAAACCTAGTTTTCACACCTCAATTAATCAATGGATTTAATGCATCTCAAAAATTTTTGGCTCAATTATTTCAAGATAATGGATGACAATTATGATTTACATTCCAATCATCCCTCCCTCTTCCCTTTTTGTTGCTTTATGTGATTTCTTTTACGCAATATTATCTTGTTCCTATCATCTAACTAAAACGTTTCCTTTGTGATAATCATCCCGCATTCATATTTAAAAAAAAAAATTTCAAAAATATGAAGGCAATGTCTTATTAGTATCTCTCCAGTGACTAATATGAAATATCCAATTTTCAAAACTAAATCCAGAGAACATTTTAATTAAAAAATTCTTAAGTTCCCCACCGCTCTGGGGCACATACATGATTATCCAAAAACCAGATTTATTTTACATGAATTCATGCATAAGAAGGAGATTGTATTTAAACAATGACAAGTTAAAATCAAAAAAGCTGAAACTAAATTAATATATGACAAAAAAGGCACCCATTGTAAGCGTCAAAGGGAGTTCATACCTTTTTACGCATAACCAACTCCCGAACCTAACCATTGAATCTGTGGACCATATAGATTATAGAATTGATGTTTTGAGTTTCATAACTTTAAATATGACTTTCTATAGGCATCCGATCATCCCTAGTAGCAAATGAGTGGTAGTGACTCCAAGCGTTTGCCACTTTATGGTAGCCATCCAAAATTGGTTAGATAAGGGATTCGCCCGAATGGTCCTCCTTCATGAAAAAACGAAGAGAAACCATAATTTTTCACTCCCTTCACATCAAAAAAGGAGAGTGTCAATCGAGAGGACACTTTCTCATTAAGAGAGAAAATATTTTTTTAAGTTGCGCACGCTTCCTTTTACGATGAAGGTGGGGGCGTGATGCAGATAATAATGATTCAAAATCCAATTAAGGAATCCAAATCCAGGAGTCAGATGCAGAAATCTCAGTGCAAGAACTGAAAAGAGATGAAAATTAAGAAAATGAGTGCAATTGATATTTTAGGTAGTTGTATGAAGAGGATAATTTCGACAGAAAAATATGTATTACGGGTTTGGCTAAATAGATGTTCATAGGGTTACGCATTGAATGGCGATTCAAGCCAACCCCGTGATAAGCCTTCATGTTGAATGAGTGATTTGCAAGTCTTTTTCAACCAAACAATTGAATCACGCAACGATGCAAAATATAGGCTGAATTGAAACGCAATTCATTTGAATCAAACATGCTGGTAGTAATTTAAAGCTCAAAAACCAATAATTATCCAATATTTAAATCAAAATCCAAAAGTAATTTTAAGGTCCAATAAATAAAAATGCTTAAAAGATGGATTTCAAATTGATTTAATAAAAAAATTAACTTTTAATTTAAATAGTATTTGATTCAAATTAAAAATTCTCCAAAAAAAATTAATTTAACAGTTAAATGCAATTTGATTCAAATTCATAGATATTTTGAAAAATCTTAGATAAAATTGGGTATCAAAATAATGTGTATATCATTATAATAACATACAAGTATCAACGATATATTTTGTATACTTTTAGAAAATCACATGATAAGATTTAACATATTATACATTAAATTAAAAACAAGACATTACCCTTAAGTAACTTGCATGAGCATAACAACAAGAGATTATAAAATTTAATCTAAATTAATTATAAGATATAATTACAATAAAACATACAAATAATTATGATAAAATACATGTATCCTTATTAACAACCTATTTTATATATGTTATTCTAAATTATACAAGAATAGATTATGTTTTTTATTAAATGATACTTTTATTTTAAATAATATGTACAATGTAAGTATGCTATAAAATTAACAGAATTATTTCTATGATAAATTATACAATTTTATTCCAAATCTTATCATCAGATTTTATTTAAGATAAGAAGGTACGGATTAGAGGTGCTTATGGGCTGGGTCGGATCGGGTTTGGGTTGAGCTTAAATATGGTATTAGCATCAAATATATTTGCCTAAGCTCGGCTCGACCTGAAATATGGGTTTCAAATTTTTTCCACATCCGCCAATATTTATAAATGAACAGTCCATGCCTGTTTTAGCTCGTTCATATTATTTTTTATAATTTATTTTAAAATATATTTTGTTTAAAATTTAACCTTTATTAATTTAAAATTTTCTTTTATTAAATTTAAAAATATAAATAATTCAACCTAATTTTTAATATTTATACTATAATATTATATATTATATGATAACAATTACATAATATATAAATATAAAATTAACATATATTATGTAATAGTAAAATGGGTCAGGCCGGGTAAGGCTCTAACCTTGAAAGTTGGAGCTAAGGCCTGACCTATTTTTTATTCGGACTAAATTTTTTTTATCCAAATTTATTTTTTAAATTTAATATTTTTATCTAAATTTTATCAAATATTAAATTAATTTTTAAATTTAAATAAATAACCGATGCTTGAATAGATCTAGTACAAATGAATATAGGAAAATTTCGAGGTTGGGTACGGTTTAAACAGGTGATCCTGTGGCCGGAATCTAGGTTTGGAGAGCGGTTTCTGGGTTTGGTTTAAGAATCTGATTGGATTGATAAATTTGAGAGAGAGAGAGAGAGAGAGAGAGAGAGAGAGAGAGAGAGAGAAGAATGGGCTTAAAGAGAGAAATGTGAGGAAAACCGAATATTTATATATTTTGAAAGATATTAACTAAAAATAAAATTCTTTATTATACTTTTAATTTAAAAGTAACTTTAAATATCATTTTTAAATATAAGTTATTGGGATATTTTTCGACATTATTTTAATTATATTATAAAATATTAATATAACATAACATATTAAACTATTATCTATAATATTTTTAAAATATAATATATTAAAATACTTTTAAATATTATCATTTAATATTTTTTTAATTTATTACTAAATTATTAAATTAAATAATATTATATATTAATAATAATTTATAACAGATTTTAATAAGTTTATATTTTGTAAATAAGCAACATTATGTAATTTAAGGGTAAAATATTCATTTTATGTATGTACTTTATTTATTCCTTAATATTATTTTAATCAAATAAATAATTTAATAATATTTATTTTTTATTTCATTTAATCAAGCAAACTATTTAATATATTTTCTCTTTATTTCTTTTTTATCAAATAATTATTTAATTCTCATCTATTTCGCTCAGTAAACAACCTAAATGCCAAATTAAATCTCAGGCATTTATTTTACCTCAAACCACAAAGTAATTTTACGTAATTTACAATTTAAAATATATTAAAAAAATACTATTCGTTTCACTATTTCTGTCCAAAGAACTTGTACTTGTGATGTGTAGTATATTATTAGTTTGATTTTAAATATTTTATTTATAAATTAGTTGACTTATTTACATAAAGATGATTCCAGCTTTTGAATTTATTCAATAATTGTATATCATGTAAAAGATACAAATACGTAAGATAAAATTTATATGACCCAAAAGAGATTATTCCAACCGAAAAACAACATCAGTAGATGTGACTTTTATTAAGAGAGGTTTATAGGTCAAAGTATTTGTTGAATCTCGAAGGTTCATTTAATATTTTAAAAGTTTGAATAAAATTATTTGGTTTAAAAGATAAGTTTAGACAAAAAAAAGGATACATATTTAATAATAGGATGGTCCTTGGTTTTAATATCCAAGGTTTGAACTCGATTTATTTAACAATTACATAATATATGTTAATTTTTTATTTTTATAGATTATATACTTTTATATCATATAAAGAATACATAAATAAAATATAGATAAATTTAAACAGGTTTGGACTAGTCATTTATAAATATAAAAGACTTACACAAAATTTAAAATCCATATTTGAGTTAAATTGAGTTTAGATATACGTAAATTATATTAATATAATATTTAAATTTGACTCGAACTTAACCTAGCCTTATTCATAAATACCTCTACTCCAACTCGTTTGATTAAATAAGATAATTGTGATAATGGAGATGATAATCAAGGGAGGCAAGGCAATAACTATTGGTTCATTTTTGTCTCACTTTTGCATAGATGTTTAAAACTCCCATTTTCAGAGGCGTCAGTTACATTGATAACCACTTCACATTGTTTTGCATCACTCCATCATAGTTTTTTTATTTAATTATTTTTAATCTAATTTTATAAAAAAAAATTATAATATCTTTATTAACATAATCTTAGTAAATGTATAATAGTATAATATACTTTTATTATATATATTAATATATAATTTTAGTAAATAA